>VDFB02159533.1:0-54388 GCA_007258455.2 Sequoia sempervirens | reverse complement strand
TGATGGGTATAGTTAAATTAACAGGCAGGTTCATTGTTTGTATTTTGAAATGAAGTTACAGGTCTATATGAATTTAACTTTCACAGAAAGAGTAAAAGATTTTCTTACATATTTGATCTTTGCTCACATGTATGAGGATCTGGGGAAAATTAAAAAGGAGAAACTTCTCAGGATCGGGCAGAGACTTGGGCATCACAGGTATGAGGTTTTGCATTTTTGATATCTTCTAAAGAGGGTTTCAAACCCAGAATATCTCTACGCAGTTTTAGAAGATTGAATAAATTTTGGGTATTAAACCCAGGATATTATATACAGTTTTTTTGTTTGTTCAAAACAAAAGGAAATGTTTAAGCATTTCCAGTCAGTTGCAATGCAAAATGACGTTATGGAAACTATTTTTCGAGTATCTCAAAAGTGAAATTATATGGAAGCTTAATGATTACCAATTTTTGAC
Source organism: Sequoia sempervirens (assembly GCA_007258455.2). Lineage (NCBI taxonomy): Eukaryota > Viridiplantae > Streptophyta > Pinopsida > Cupressales > Cupressaceae > Sequoia > Sequoia sempervirens. Next base: position 53,934 of record VDFB02159533.1, on the reverse strand, counting down.
AGAAACAAATTCGTAAACTAAAACTGTTTTGTTAGTTTCTCGAAAAGCATTTTAAAAAGGAAGTTTGTATAACAAACTCTAACTGGTTCAGTTAGATACATGTAACTGATCTGATTCGAAGTTCATTTCTATAAATATAGCACTTGTAATCTTTAGATACATGTGAGTGTGTGTAAAAAACATATTGATATGTATCTGAGGATAAGAGGCTTGAAAGTTTTTATCATAAACTTGTGTACATATATGAGTGACATATACACATTTGTATATGTATATGAGATGTATTAAAATTTCTGAGCAGTAGTTACTGCCGATTGTAAAGGATTGGGAATCAATAAAGGATACAGGTTCAAGGAGTGGTTTTTCTCCCTATGACAAAATCGTGAGATTTTGGAGGGTTTTCCACTCGGCACAATTTGGGTGTCTCTTCATTTTGTGAGTTCCATTACTTTATGTTTATGATGAATGTTTACATTTCTCCTGCATAGATTGAATATATTCAGTTATGAGTTGCTTATTGCAAAAATTGTAATGAATTTTGAAATAAGGTAATAAGGTTCTGATTCACCCCCCCCCTCAGAACCTTGGCACTTCCAACAAGTGGTATCAGAGCGTAGGATTCCCTTTAGGAATTGATCCCAGGATATTGGAAGTTATGGCACATTCTGAAGGAGCTTTCCTTAATAGGGCACCTTTATTTGATGGAAATGATTATGTTTTCTGGAAAGTTAAAATGGAAGCATTTATACATTCTCTAGATGTAAGGATGTGGGATGTAGTAACAACAAAATACACTGTTCCAGCGTCAGTCCCTACTGATGCTGATGAGAAACTAAAATTTGAGTTGGATAAGAAGGCTAGATATGCTCTTCTCTGTGGTCTTACTAGAGATGTCTTTGCCAAAGTCATTTATTGCAAATCTGCAAATGATATATGGGTAAAACTTGAAACTATCTATCAAGGAGATGACAAAGTTAAAGAGTCTAAATTGATTACTCTTAAAACTCAGTTTGACAATCTGAAAATGAGTGAGGATGAAACCATTGCTGCATATTTTTTAAGAGTTGAGGAAGTTGTGAATGCCAGGAAGGGTCTAGGTGAAGACATAGAAGAACATGATGTTGTTTCAAAGGTCATTAGGTCAGTACTACCTAAATTTGAAACAAAAATTTCTACATTAGAAGAAAAGAAAAGTTTTTCAAAAATGACTTTACATCAACTTCAAGGAACTCTAACTGCATATGAAATGAGAATTAGCAATCAAGCTAGTTCTTCATCAAAAGAATCAGCCTTTAAGGCTGAAAAGAATGATGAGAGTGATTCAGATCTAACTGATGCTTTAGAAGCATTACTGGTTAAAAGAATGACAAAGAAATATAAAGGCAAACCTAAATGCTTCAGCTGTGGTCAATTAGGACACTTTGCTGCTAGATGCCCAAATATTGAACTTGACGATTGTGATGAGAAATCTGAGAAGTTTTCTAGAAAGAAGCCTTGGAATCAGAATAAAAGGTTTAAAGATTTCAAAAAGAAAAGTCTTCTTTCAAAAGAAGATCCAAATGAAGAATCCAGTGATGCAGATGAAGAAGGGGAAAAGTTGTTCATGGCTGAAATAATACATACTCCTAAATTTGAATCAAATGAGCTTGAATCCTCATCTGATTTAGAAATAGAAGTAGATCTTGAAGAAGAACTTCTAAAATCACTGCAAGAAATTAAAAGGTTAAAAAAATCAGTTGCAAATCATGAGACTGAAAATCAAAATCTTCAAGATGAGTTAATAAAAGCAAATTCAATTATAGAAAGTCAAAAACTCTTACTTGAAGAAAAGGATAAAAAACTGAATATCTTACAATGTTCATCTGAAGAATCTACTAGTCAGAAAATGAAGTTTTTTTTCAATGGATATTGTTTCAACTGTAATATTTTTGGGCACAAAGCAATCTTTTGTAAAAATAGCACTAGTCAAGGCAAAAGAAAAGTTATTAGATGCTTCAAATGTTTTTACTATGGTCACTATGCAAATCAGTGTAAATTAAATTTGAGACCTAAACAAATATGGAAACAAGTAAAGACAAATGAAAAGTCCTTAATCATTGAAACAGTCTTATTTGCTCAGAAATCTGCAACATGGGTATTGGATAGTGGCTGTTCTCACCATATGACTGGATGCAAGAACAAATTCAAAACCTTAGAAAACTTTGATGGAGGATTTGTACGTTTTGGTGATAACTCAGGAGCTTATATAACAGGAAAAGGCTCAATAATCTTAAACAATGATACACCAATACATGATGTATACTTTGTTGAAGGGTTGAAACATAACCTTTTAAGTGTCAGTCAGATATGTGATAATGGATATTCTATCTCTTTTAATGCAAAAGAATGTTATATTAAAAATGGGAAAGATAGAGTCATTGCCAGTGGGTTAAGAACAAATGGTAATCTGTATAGTTTGATAGATTCAACTATTCAAGAAACATCTTTGGTCAATACCTGCTTTATGAGTCAAGTGGAAGAAAATTGGCTGTGGCACAAAAGACTGGGACATTTGAACTTTGATAATCTTGCTAGAATCAGCAAGAACAAAAAGGTCAGGGGTCTACCGCAAATAACTAAACCTGCATCTATTTGTGAAGAGTGTATAAAAGGCAAGCAAACAAGAGTTTCTTTTAAAACAAAAGAATATTTGTCAAATAGACCACTTGAACTAGTACATACCGATTTATGTGGTCCAACCAAAACAGCCTCATTAAATGATGAAAGATATTTCATGCTGTTCGTAGATGATTATTCAAGAATGGTTTGGGTAACATTTCTGAAACATAAATCAGAAGCCTTTGAACGTTTCAAAATTTTCAGAAAGATGGTGGAAAGAGAAACTGATTTAAAACTGAAATGCTTAAGATCAGATAGAGGAGGAGAGTTCACTTCTCAAGAATTTATTGAGTATTGTGAAAAATGAGGTATAAAAAGACAATACTCTACTGCTAGGACACCACAACAAAATGGGGTTGTAGAAAGAAAAAATAGAACTGTCAAGGAAATGGCCAGGACCATGTTGAATGAAGCAAAGTTGCCTGACAAGTTCTGGAAAGAAGCTGTTCATACAGCTGTCTATATTTTAAATAGAGCACAAATCAGAATTAGAACAGCTTATACTCCATATGAATTATGGTATGGGAAAACAGCAAATGTTAAGAACTTTAAAATATTTGGTTGCAAATGTTTTATCAGAAAGAATGATGATTCTCTAGAAAACTTTAACTCAAGATCTGATGAAGGGATTTTTCTTGGGTACTCTACACATAGCAAAGCATATAAATGCTATAATAAAAGGCTGAACAAAATTGTAGAAGCTATAAATGTCATGTTTGATGAAACATCTGTATGCTGTAATGACAAAGAAGAATATGAAAGTTTATCTTTTCAAAAGTCAGAAAGTTTACATAATGAAAATTGTGAACATGATAAAGTTGAAACTGATGATGAAGATGAACTTGCAGGAAAAATAGAATCAGAAAATTGTTCCAATTCTAAAATAACTAGTGATGGATCAAAGTTAAAAACATCTTCTAGAATAATAGCTAAGAGACATCCTGAGTCTCAAGTTATTGGTGATATTGATAAAGGAATTTTAACTAGAAGGAAAGCCAAAATAGGAGAACAAGTAAATATTGCTGAACAATTTTGTTTGATAGCAGATTTTGAACCAAAGAATGTAACTGAAGCCCTATCAAATCCCAGTTGGCAAAATGCTATGCAGGATGAAATAAATCAGATAGAGAAAAACAAGACTTGGGAACTTGTTCCCAGACCTATTGATAAAAATGTTATTGGTGGAAAATGGATATTCCGCAATAAACTGAATGAGGAAGGAGTAGTGATCAGGAATAAAGCCAGATTTGTTTGCAAAGGATATGCACAACAAGAAGGAGTTGATTTTGGTGAAACCTTTGCACCAGTTGCAAGGATGGAATCAATCAGAATCTTTCTTGCATATGCCACTCATAAAAATTTCACTATTTACCAAATGGATGTCAAAACTGCTTTCTTAAATGGGTACCTTGAGGAGGAAGTTTATATGGAACAGCCAGAAGGTTTCGAATCTTCTGACAAGCCTGATTATGTTCTTCGTCTCAAAAAGGCCTTGTATGGTTTAAAACAAGCTCCTCGAGCTTGGTATTCCAGATTGGATAAACATCTAATTGCAAATGGATTCATTAAAGGAAATGTGGACAGCACATTGTATACAAAAATGGACAATGAAAATTTATTGGCTGTTGAAATATATGTAGATGATATTATTTTTGGTTCTACTAATGATCATTTAGCACAAACTTTTTCAGGAATCATGGAATCTGAATTTGAGATGTCTATGCTAGGACCTTTGACATTTTTCTTGGGAATTCAAGTCTCTCAGCTTGAACATGGTTTGTTTATCTCTCAGCTGAAATATGCTAAGGAAATGCTTAAAAGGTTTCAAATGGATACTTGTAATCCAGTTGGCACACCAATGGAAACTGGATGTAAGTTGATGAAAATTGATGAATCTCCTCTTGTTGATCAGAGGGAGTATCGGTCTATGATAGGGAGTCTTTTATATCTTACTGCTTCTAGACCAGATATAATGCACTTTGTATGTCAAGTTGCTAGATATCAAGCAGCTCCTCGTCAATCTCATCTCAATGTTGTTCACCGTATCTTTAAATACTTACAAGGTACTTTGGATTATGGTTTGTGGTATCCCAAAAATGATGATTTTACTCTAATTGGTTATACAAATGCTGATTGGGGTGGATGTAAAGATGATCAACGAAGTACTAGTGGTGCTGCATTTTTCTTAGGTGATCGGTTAGTTGCTTGGCACAGTAAAAAACAAGAATGTGTCACTATTTCTACTGCTGAGTCTGAAATTATTGCTGCAACAGCATGTTGTACTCAGTTACTTTGGATGTCTTATCAGCTTTCAGATTTGGGTATTTATGTTCAAAAACCTCTGAAGATCCTTTGTGACAATACTAGTGCTATCCAGATTTCTAAAAACCCTGTTATGCATTCTAGAACTAAGCATGTTGCCATCAAATTGTAGTTTATTCGCGAACATGTGTCATCAAATGAGGTCATTCTTATTCATGTGCCTTCTAAACTACAAGTTGCTGATATTTTTACCAAAGCTCTACCTAGAGAATTGTTTGAACAGTTAAGAAATCGATTGGGAGTCTTCTCTCAATCCATGCTGGAATAAGTTTTTACTCTTCAATATTCTATGTTAGGTTTCTGCTTCTTTCACAGAAAACATTTATGAAAAGCAAATGGTTAGATTTTTGATGCATAAATTTTGGGGGAGTAATCATTCAATCATCAAATTTTTAACAAGAATTTTCACAGGTTTGGTTCTTCTACAGATTTGGTTTGGTCAGGTTCAGGTTTGGTTCTTGCATTTGGATGCATTTGGATCACAGGTTTCATTCATAGGTTAATCACTGATTGGATTGGTTCATTGGTTAATCATGTATCTCACAGTTTGGAGAATTGATTTCTCTGATTGTTTTATCAGTTTTTGGTTGATTCTGGTTAGTTGGTCTGATTCCTAGCATTTCATGGTAAATCAGCATTGTATTTCTTGGTGAAAATTTTTGCATCAAAAATGGGGGAGATTGTTAACCATATCAAACATCCGTTCTGTTGGCAAAATGATATATATGCACACGTGGCAATTGGTAAGAAAAGTCTTTATTTTGGCGTGGCATATTTTTTGTGAAATATATGATGGCAATTGATAAAAGCAGGAAAATTAAAATGGCACATCATAATGTTGTCGGCAGCAGTGATTGAGACCGTAATCTGACAGTCTGAACACATTATTTATTATTCCCAGTTTTTTCTCGCCAAGTATTGACTTTGCATGGCGGACTCCAAATTGTGATTAAAAGAAGTTAAGGTTGTGGGTATTGTTTTAGACTGTGCAAACGGTTTTTTGGTTCATTTCTTCTCTGCGAATAACAAGATGATTTAGTTCTGCAAAACAGAAAAGTCATTTGATGGGTCAAGATAATTTCGTTCTGCAAGGTCATTTGATGGGTATAGTTAAATTAACAGGCAGGTTCATTGTTTGTATTTTGAAATGAAGTTACAGGTCTATATGAATTTAACTTTCACAGAAAGAGTAAAAGATTTTCTTACATATTTGATCTTTGCTCACATGTATGAGGATCTGGGGAAAATTAAAAAGGAGAAACTTCTCAGGATCAGGCAGAGACTTGGGCATCACAGGTATGAGGTTTTGCATTTTTGATATCTTCTAAAGAGGGTTTCAAACCCAGAATATCTCTACGCAGTTTTAGAAGATTGAATAAATTTTGGGTATTAAACCCAGGATATTATATACAATTTTTTTTTGTTTGTTCAAAACAAAAGGAAATGTTTAAGCATTTCCAGTCAGTTGCAATACAAAATGACATTATGGAAACTATTTTTTGAGTATCTCAAAAGTGAAATTATATGGAAGCTTAATGATTACCAATTTTTGACAGAAACAAATTCGTAAACTAAAACTGTTTTGTTAGTTTCTCGAAAAGCATTTTAAAAAGGAAGTTTGTATAACAAACTCTAACTGGTTCAGTTAGATACATGTAACTGATCTGATTCAAAGTTCATTTCTATAAATATAGCACTTGTAATCTTTAGATACATGTGAGTGTGTGTAAAATACATATTTATATGTATCTGAGGATAAGAGGCTTGAAAGTTTTTATCATAAACTTGTGTACATATATGAGTGACATATACACATTTGTATATGTATATGAGATGTATTAAAATTTCTGAGCAGTAGTTACTGCCGATTGTAAAGGATTGGGAATCAATAAAGGATACAGGTTCAAGGAGTGGTTTTTCTCCCTATGACAAAATCGTGAGGTTTTGGAGGGTTTTCCACTCGGCACAATTTGGGTGTCTCTTCATTTTGTGAGTTCCATTACTTTATGTTTATGATGAATGTTTACATTTCTCCTGCATAGATTGAATATATCTCAAGAGAGCTAGCTATTACAAAAATTGTAATGAATTTTGAAATAATAATATGTTCGACCACCCTCGTAACCTTGAACTTCCAACACACCGGCCAAAAGTCAGGGCTCTACTACATTGCCATCCGTGCATACAGCAGCGAACTGTCAGGTACTGGATTCTTAAATACCACCACAACTGCAATATTACAATACACAGCCAGCAGTAATTCGTTAGTCCCCGTGCTCCCCAGTCTTCCTGCATTTAATGATACAGCACTACCATTCAATTTCAAGGCAAGCCTGAGAACCCTGAACCCCTCGGTGCCACAGACTGTTGACGAGGAAATGTTTATAACAGAAGGCGTCGGAGTCGTAAGTTGTCCCAACAATTCATGCGCAGGTTTCAACGGCGGAAGAGTAGTTGGAAGCTTTAATAACATTTCATTTGTAAGTCCAGATATCGCTCTTTTGCAGGCTTATTTTTATGGTATTGAAGGAGTGTTTACAAGAGACTTCCCTAATAATCCTCCGCTGGCATTTGATTATACCGGCAATGTGTCATTGAGTCTTTGGCAACCCGAGTTGGCGACCAAGGTAAAAGTTCTGAAATTCAATAGTACTGTTCAAATAGTGTTTCAGAACACTGCAATAGTTAACATAGAGGAGCATCCTATACACCTTCACGGCCATAATTTTTATCTTGTGGGACAAGGCTCGGGTAACTACAATCCCCAAACAGATCCTGCCAAATTTAATTTGGTGGATCCTGTAATGTTAAATACATTGGGAGTTCCTACTGGCGGGTGGGCGGCAATTAGATTTACAGCCAATAACCCAGGTAAGCAAGCATATCCTCTCTTGCAAGTAGAATTTTTTAAGTGCAATAAATAATGTGATATGGGTTATATGATAATTTGGCATATATGTTATTTTGTTTAAAATTCTTCGTATTTCTTCAGAACTAATTTAGAGATTGTTTGAATATGTTGTTATGTAACAGGAATTTGGCTGATGCATTGCCATTTTGAATCACATTCAGATTTTGGATTTGATATGGTATTTCTTACCCAGGACGGGCCAGAATCTTCAGACAAAGTGCCGCCTCCTCCGCCTGATCTACCCAAATGCTAGATGGGTCTGTTTCGCAGTTGATCCTGCTAAAGAGATCCGATTTGTTTCATGGACGACTATGTTTAATGTCTGGCATAGGCATATATTCGTTTAGTTGGGAATAAGTTGTATGGCTAGGGCCGAGCCCTGTATCTATATTCATTTAGTTGATTAGTTGGTGAGTTAGCGGAGCCTGCCCTGATTATTATATTTATTGTTTATATTGATTTAGTTTAGAATAAGCAAGCTGTGTGGTAATTTTGTAAAAACATATAAACGAAGCTCATATGCAATTTCAAACAAGATTGAGAAAAAGTTGGCCCCTATGGAGGTGCACTCGTATGATAAATCTTCTAATAAATTCCTTGACTTTCCACTGTTTAAATCCTCGAGCGTAGGGTCAACACCTTGTAACGGGTTGCAATGTTGAATTTAAAACCTAACTCAAGCAATCAAGCCACCCCTAGCCATTGCCTGCAATATCACAATAAAGAAAATAACCATTGCGATACTGCGGGAGACCCCATAGCAATTTTGTTTTATCTTTAACCGCCAGCCGTTTATCGTCGTTTACCGTGCCATCAATAAACTGCTGCCTGCAATATCGCAATATGGGTTTTACCCATTTGCGATACCGCGGGGAACCTTTTACGAAGCCGCCACCGCCAAAGGAAATTTCGTATACGGCAATTAATATTTAAGTTTTTATATTATTGTTAAGGACATTTTATTAAATGTGTTTTGACTAGGGGAAAATGGTTAGGTAATTTGTAATAAATTTTATCTGGCCCTCTTCGCGGAATATTTTTAACGCGACTTTTACCTATTGATATATTTGTATTTGTAATTACTTTTAATTCTATTGAATGAGAATGAGCATAGCTGTGAAAATTGGTGTGTAGCAAATGCGGTTGAAAATACACATATTTTTAAGTTTTATTTATAGTGAAAAATTCCTCACCGCCTTCACGCGGGTATCGAGCAGTTCGACATCATAACCAATTTTATCAAAGTAGATTATCTAGGTAAATTTCAAAAATGGCAGCAAGCACAAGCTTGACAAACCCACAAATTCCACAGTTTAATGGGAAGAATTATGAGTACTGGTCAATTACAATGAAAACACTATTTAGCTCACAAGATATATGGGATTTAGTAGAGAATGGATTTGCAGAGCCAGCAGATGCAGTAGCATACAATGCTTTAACACAAGCAGAGAAAGACTTATTAAAAGACACAAGGAAGAAAGACTCAAAGGCTTTATTTCATCTGTTTCAAGTTGTACATGAGAGTATTTTTCCAAGGATTTCAGCAGCAACAAAGTCCAAACAAGCATGGGACATACTTCAAACAGCCTATCAAGGCATGGAAAAAGTTAAAACAGCAAAGCTACAAATGCTGAGAAGAGATTTTGAAACAATATGTATGAAGGACAATGAATCTGTAGATTCATTCTACACCCAAGTCATTGGGGTGGTTAATCAAATTAGGTCTCATGGAGAGAATCTGGAAGATACCAGAATTGTTGAAAAGATTTTAAGGAGTTTGCCCATAAATGTTCTACCGCCAGAAGTTGCTATAGAGGTGAGACAAAGAATATCTCACAAGCTCATTGATGAGTCAGATGCATCTCTAATTTCGATGAATACTGTGTCAAGAGGTCAGCAGATACATCACTGGAGCATGCTTTCAAAACTCAGGCTTCAGTCAGTCAAGGAAGAGGCAAAGGTAGATCAAGAGGAAGAGGAAGAAACTCTTACAGAGGTGAAAGATACAGTCTATCAAGTTCAAGTGGAAGAGGCAACAATCAAGGCTCAAGCCAAAACCCAACACAGAATCAGTCACAAAATCAAAGGTATGATAAATCTTAAGTCCAATGTCACTACTGTAAAAAATATGGGCATTATATGAATGAGTGTAGAAAGAAGCAGTATGATAATAATAGACAAAATGCAAATTTTTCAAGAGAAGGTCAAAATCAGAATTCAGATAAGAGCACAATGTTTTTAGCTTGTAATGTTGCTCAAGCAAATGAAAAAGATGTATGGTTTTTAGATTCAGGCTGTAGCAATCATATGACAGGGAATCTAGAAATATTTTCAAGTTTAGATAAGAATGTAAAGTCTGATGTTACATTGGGTAATGACAACAAAGTGTCAGTCAAGGGAAAAGGAGATGTCAATATTCTAACTAAACAGGGGGAGAAAAAGTATATTTCAGATGTGTATTTTGTGCCTAGTCTGAAACATAACTTAATGAGTGTAGGGCAACTAGTTCAAAAAGGGTATAGAGTAACCTTCAAGAATGGTCTATGCACAATTTTAGACAAATACCCAAGCAACCAGCTTATTGCAAAAGTCAGAATGACAAACAACAGAATGTTTCCTTTAAAGATAAGGCCAGATTTGAATATAAATTATGCTCAAGCACAACACTTAATGAATTCACAAGTGGGTAGAGAAGAAACTACAACAGTAGTGCAGACAATCTTTCAAGCTGAGATAAAAGATGAAAACTGGTTATGGCACCTGAGATTTAGGCATCTCAACTTTTGAGGTTTAAATTTACTTCATAGGAAAGGCATGGTCAAGGGACTACCTTTAATAGAAAAACCAGAAAGGGTATGTGAAGGGTGCATTTTAGGAAAACAACACAGAGAATCATTTCCAGCAGGAAAGTCAACTAGAGCAAAAACCCCTTTAGAAATTATACATTCAGATTTGTGTGGACCTATGCAAACACCTTCAATAGGTAGTAGTTTTTATTTTCTGACATTCATTGATGATTATTCAAGAAAAACATGGGTTTACTTTCTAAAGCAGAAAAATGAAGTGTTTGATCTATTTCGTCAGTTCAAGAATTTGGTTGAAAAACAAAGTGGTTATTATATCAAAGTGTTGAGAACAGATAGAGGTGGTGAATATATTTCAAGAGAATTTTTTAATTTTTGCAAAGATCATGGAATTCACAAGCAATTCACAACTAGATACACACCTCAGCAAAATGGAGTAGCTGAAAGGAAAAACAGAACAATCATGGAAATGGCTAGAAGTATGTTGAAAGCCAAACATTTGTCAAATGAATATTGGGTAGAAGCAATTTCTTGTGCAGCCTATATAATAAATAGGTGTCCAACAAAAAGTGTCATGAATATGGTACCTAAAGAAGCATGGACAGGAAGAAAACACAGTGTTACTCACATGAGAGTATTTGGATGTGTAGCATATGCACATGTGCCTGATGAATTGAGAAGGAAGCTAGATAACAAAGGAGAAAAATGTATATTTGTTGGATACAGTGAAGAATCCAAAGCTTATAAGCTCTATAATCTAACAACAAAGAAAGTTATAATCAACAGAGATGTACAATTTGTAGAAGATGAAGCATGGGATGGAAGCATAGAGAAGACAGTCAATATTTCAGCTAGTATACCTCAAGAGGAGAATGAAGTTCCAGCATCAACAAATATTCCAGCTATTGTGACTCCTACCACTCCCATTCAAGCTCAGCAAAGTAGTCCACAAGTGACACCGGCATCGACTATAAGAACAACTTCATGCATTCAAGGAAGCAGTCCAACAAGAGGACAACAAACACCATCTACAGCAGGACCATCGGGTCCACTTTCCACAAGTTCAAGTGATATGTCAAATCCTACATTGGCAAGTCTGAGAAGACAGAAAATTAGAAGCATAAGAGATATATATGAGCAAAATGAAGGTGAGAATAATTCAAATCAGATTTTTCTTTCTGCATTTTATTCTCAAATAGAAGATCCAGTTCATTTTGAAGATGCAGTCAAAGATGATAAATGGGTAAGTGCTATGGATAAAGAAATTGAAGCAATTGAAAAAGAATCGCATGGGGATCTAGTCACCTTCCAAAAGACAAAAGATGTCATTGGAGTGAAATGGATTTATAAACTAAATTGAATGAAAAAAAGATGAAGTTCAAAAGCTTAAAGCAAGATTGGTTGTAAAGGGCTATTCACAACAACAAATTGATTACACGAGACGCTTGCACCAGAGTTACGCATTGATAATATAAGGATGATTTTAGCTTTAGCAGCTCGTAATAAGTGGTATGTATCTCAAATGGATATAAAGTCAGCTTTTAAATGGTTATTTAGGAAGAAGTTTATGTGGATCAGCCACCTAGGTATGAAATTCGGTCAAGAAGAAAAAGTTTACAAATTGAAAAAGGCACTATATGGATTGAAACAAGCCCCAAGAGCTTGGTACAATAGAATAGACAATTATCTTTTACTGAATGGATTTAATAGATGTAGCAGTGAGCCCACACTGTATACAAAAATGAATGAAGAAGGTGAAATACTCATAGTATGCTTATATGTTGATGATTTAATTTTCACTGGCAATTTGTCAATTGATATGTTCAAGGCAGACATGAAAGAATTTGAAATGACAGACTTAGGTCTGATGAAGTATTTTTTGGGCATTGAAGTGAATCAAAATGAAAATGGTATTTTTATTTCACAGTCAAAATATGCAAATGACATTTTGAAAAGGTTTAATATGATGAAGTACAAACCAGCACCAACACCTACAGTGATAGGTCTGAAACTAAGCAAGAATGATAGAGGGTCAAATGTTGATCCAACTTTGTTTAAGAGGCTTGTTGGAAGTCTCATGTATCTCACAGCCACAAGGCCAGACATTATGTATGGAGTAAGTTTGATTTCTAGGTTTATGGAAACACCAAAAGACACCCATTGGAAAGCTGGGAAGAGAATTTTAAGGTATGTAAGTGGAACAAGGAATTTTGGCATTAAGTATTCAAGTTCAGATGAGTTCAAACTCATAGGATACACAGACAGTGACTGTACTAGCAACATTGATGACAGAAAAAGCACGTCTGGTTATGTATTTAATTTTGGGATAGGGGTTGTCTCATGGTCTTCAAAGAAGCAGCCAATAGTCTATCTTTCATCAGTTGAAGCAGAATATGTGGCAGCCACAAGTGCAGCATGTCAGGCAATTTGGATGAGAAGAATTTTGAAAGAATTGCAAAATGAACAAATGGAGGCAACAAAAATTTACTGTGATAACAATTCAGCCATAGCTCTTTCGAAAAATCCAGTCTTTCATAAGAGAAGCAAGCATATTGATACCAGGTATCACTTCATCAGGGAATTAATTAACAATGGTGACATATTTTTAGAGTTTTGCAGATTAGAAGAGCAAAGTGCAGATATTTTCACAAAGGCACTGGGAAGAGATAATTTCATTTTTCAAAGAAACAGATTAGGCATGGTGGATAGTGTAGTTATGTTTAAGGGGAGTGTTGGAATTTAAACTCCATCGCTGTCAGCCACTCCCCAAATTACTACTCCTCAATATCGCAATAAAGAAAAAATGCATACTACCTGTGAGACTTTCGCAATATTTATTTATTCTTAACCGCCAACCATTTACCGTTATACCATCACACAATAACAAATCAAGGCCCGTGATATCACAATATACTTTACTCCATTACATATCATGGGAACCCGGCGGAAGCCACTGCCTCAATAGAAATTTCGTAATACGGCAATAGATATTTAAGTTTTAATATTAATGTAAAGGACATTTTATTAAATGCGTTTTGACCGAGAAAAAGCAGTTAGGTAATTTGTAATAAATTTTATATCGAGCCCTCTCTTCCATGAAAAACATTCACGTGACTTTTACCTATTCATATATTTGTATTTGTAATTACTTTAATTTTGAATGGGAATGTGAGCATATAGAAAATTAACGAGCAACAGCTCTGTGTTGAAGAAATTAATATTTTTAAGTTTTATTTTTACAAAGGAAAATTCCTTCGCCTCCTCGCCTTCAACAAACGTACATGATATTTACTAGCAATCGCACCTTCGTGTGCAATGGGTATGCCAAAGATATGTGGAAGGTAGAAGAGTGATAAATGTGGTATAATAGTGAGAATTGTAAAAGATACACAATATGTTGATCATGGGCAGCTTGCGAAGTATTAATGTTAAAAGCATGATAAACATCATTTTCAGTTGAGAAAACAAACAAAACAAAATTGCCTGTGATTCTTGAGAGATTAAATTGCTCTTCTGCTACAAAAATATATGATGGGATTGGAAATACAACCCTTATTTATGGTATAGTTCAAACCATGTGAAACAAATGACATTCATAGTGCTAATAAAAGTGAATTTTAAGCATCTACAACGTGAAAATTTCTAACATTTTCAGCTACAATCTGTTATGTAACCAGAATCACATGTAAATGGATTTCTTCAGCTTATTCCTTAGCACTATTTGGGCACTGTAGAAATACTGTTATGTTTTTTTTCTTTTTAAGAATCAAGTAGTTACAAGGATCTTCTTGATATCTTTCTACAAACATAAAACACAAATATTAATACTGTGCAGCTGAATACAAAAAAATGACAGTTTGAGACACTAACTTTAAATGATAAAAATTTGCACAACAAGCAAAACCTACAAACTGTTGAATGAAAAATATGACAGTTTGAGGTGGCTATGTGGGTTTGTATAACAATGGAAGTACCACATTTAGAGATGAGACCTGGTGAGATTCAATCCCTAATGTAAGCTAATAATGTATTTTAAGAAATCAATTCACCTCTTCCAAAATAAATACACAAATTAGAAGTTCTATATGCTCAAACCAACTATAAAAGAAATCTATCTTCATGAAAAAATGCAAACTATGCACATTCATTAGTTGAAACAAATAGCATTTGCAAAACCAGCCACAAATGAAACTTTATGGTGTGTGCAACCCAAATAAGATTTGTACACAGATCTATTAGCTAATGATGCAACCATAGAGAAGCATTTCCTCAACCCTAAAAGAAATGAAAAAATTTAAGTTATAGGTGGGGTGAAACTCTATAGTTAAGTGTGTTTGATTGAGCTAGAATAGTACTGAGATGGATGATATCCTGAACAGTTCTGGTTGTGTGAGCATTACATAAATACAACAAGTTTTAAGTGTACTATTTATGGTCAACAAGTGATGGGTTTTTATGAACCACTAGTCATAAAAGATGGTGATGATGATTGAATTTAATGATGCAGTTGAATCACAATAAATCATAAGTTCTATATTCTCAACCATGCTGCATGAGCAATCCATCTTAGAAACATAGCAAAATATATACTCATTGTTTAGCCAAAATTTAAAAGCTAATAGAATTAATCACCAATTTACTCACTAGTCATGTGGATGTGTGACCTGATAAGAATTGGTCCCTGATAAGTCAATTAATAATACCTTTTAAAAGAATCAATTCATCTTCTCACACAAAACAAAATATAAATACTCAACCCTATTGTACAATGAATTTAGGTCCCGAACAAAACCCAAATCAAGCCCATCCCTTCTACTAGAATGAACGTCATTTATAAAATTAACCAAAAAAATGCATCTTTTTGTCATGTGGGTGGGCAGGCTTAATAAGATTTAGGCCTACTTTGACAAACATAGAGAAACAATTCAAAAAAATAAAAAATAAAAAACTTCCAACTTTCAGAGACCCAAGCTTACTTTTTACAGATAAAACTTAAATAAATCCTATCATTTAGATATTAGGCCAATGAAATGATTTTTTTAAAATAGATGATTTTAAAAGAGCAACATACCTACAGGTAAGTAGGAATTGTGCTTCTAGTAATATAGATAAAAGCACCAAATTCCTCCACTTATAAAATAAACAATAACCCCAACAATGTAATTATGTAGTCGTGTTTGCAAAAATTTAGGCAAGGGCAAACAAATGTGCCTTGGTATAAGTGGGCCCATCACCAGGCTATTATACCAATATGTATCTTCCAAAAACATCTACAAGTATTCAGAGCTCCGCTTGCCATTTACGATCCAAACCTTCATGTCAGATGAAGAAGCATTTACACTTACAGACTGAGGTGTAGCCAAAAAAAAAAAAGATAAGCTGAACACTACAAAAACAATGACACCCAACTAAAATTTTTGAAATCCCATCATGATTAGTGATTTGGGTATAACCAAAATTAATCAAATCTGGAGAAAGTACAAGGTGAATTTAATTATACTAGCTTTAACAAGGACAACATGAGGATGTGGTTTCTAGTCATATAGAGCAGTAACCATTGTATCTATTTATACAAGATGAACCAGCCATCTAGGATATGTCTAAACCAGGAGGTTTTAAATTCAAAACAACATCTTGCCACACTATAAAAAAATATAACTATAAACTAAATGGATTTTTTTAATATTGTCCATGATAGAAACTAAGATAAAAAATGGTTGGACTATGCATAATTTTTTTTTTAAATTTTAAAGGGATATGTTTTGTTCCATCTGATTAGATTTCACAAAAACTTGTGGAAAATGAGAAAATTGGTGAGAAAAAGTACCTACAGTGTGTCCCTATAGCATCACACATGCTCTCCATCCTCCTACATCACATAGATAACAAAAAAAATATTTTCTAATAGCGACTATGTTGATGACCTGGAGTAGGGCCCAAAAACTCTAGGTTTAAATATAGTTTCCTAAATACTTTCTTTTAAATTTGCAAACCCTAGATTTATATATTATTGTGCACCATCTACATAAAAATGTCAGTGATCATTTGAAGTGGAAAAAACAAAATGCACCCAAATATAAGAATACAAAATGGAGAAAGCTTTGTTGGGTCTTTGGGGATATAGTTATGAAAAAAACTGATATGACCCCTAGGATTTAAGTAGGCATCTACCTAAAAGAAGTTTGGGGTTAATAAATCAGATGGATCCTCTGTAAACCTGAAGAAAATCATTAGTTCTACGATCAAACAACCATAAGGGATAAAAAGAAGAATAAAAGAAAACCCAGAGATTTAAAGAGATATATTTCTCTAAGGTTGAAAAGACAAAGCAATGAAAAGGCAAAAATAACATACACTTATGTCATCGATGGTGTGCTTTCCTTGGAGAAACCTTTCAAGAATAGAGGGGTTGTGGAACAAATCACCTTTTCTCAAGTCCAAATCCCTCACCAAGAAATTGTGGCCCAATGCAAGGAATGCAGTAGGGAAATTGATACCATGTAATAGAGGAAAGAAGACAAGGCTCGCTGCTTGCAAGTCTTGAGTCAAGGACTCAAACAAATTAAATAGCTTGCAGTTAAGTCTCCTTGTGCCCTCTCACCAGTAGGTATTCCGCACACTCCACAGGAAGATCACCTCAAACAAACAATTCAATGCTCCTCCAAACATCGATTCATAGGAAAAGCACCACCTTCGATTAAGCTTCCAATCTGGCACGAGCAAAGGAGGACGTTGGCAAAGGAATGGAGAAATTCACAGCCACAAAAAATGCCTCTCCAAAAGAAATGCAACCTTCAATAGAGAATCATGCCTCCAATCTCCAAATGGGCTTCTAAAAAAATGCCTCAACACTTAGCTTGGCTAAGAAAATCGTGCCTCCAAACAGGTTGAATCAGCCCACCACCTTTCTCATGCGACAGAAAAATAAAAAAATGTTGCCTTCAGATCGCAACCTTCAAAAGGTAATTCAGGTCTTCAAAAATTAACCATAGGCCTCTGTGAAAAATAATTCAAGCCTCTTCAAAGAAATTGGGGCCTCTAAATAGCAAATCGAGCCCAAGCAACTTCAAGCAAGAGATGAAAAGGAGATTTATAGCCTCCAAATAGCAATAAGAAAAATTCCCACTAAAATTCGTAGCCACTAATCTCAAAATGATGCCCTCTAATGAAAGAATTTAATATGGTCTCCTTTCAAACTAAAAATTGCAGCCAACTAAAAATAATGCCCCTAGCAATGAAAAAGGCTCCACAAACATAATTAATCGATTTCAAATTTCAACAGCAACAAGAAAAATTGGGAAAATCATAAATGAGGCAACTTTAAAATTTAAAAAAAATTGAAATGCCAAATGATCTCTAGCAACAAATGATCTCAAAATAGGAAGGAGTGTAGAATGGGTAGCTCTGATACCATGTTAGAGAAAATAACCCAGGAAAATCATCTATAAATAAACCCCCTTAGAATACGAGAGAAGAAAACCAGGCTATTTCACTAGAGAAAATACATTGAGATGAGAGATATTACACAATGTACAAAGTTCCTTATAAAGGCATGAAAATATGTGGTGGTGTAAAACTACCTGAAATGGGAAAAAACAACCCAAGTAAATAAATGCAAAACTAATGCCTAAGTAAACTTAAGCATAAATGCAATTTACTCTAACAGAAGGATTTGGGTGTAGCAAAACAAATCCTTGGTATGAGGATCACATGGGATAGGAAAAACATAAAATTATTTTTGTCTCAAAGAGAGTATGTAGAGAAGGTGTTGAAAGGGTTTTAACATGTATAATGTAAAAGCAGTTACACATTTGCCTAGTCATTTTAAATTGACTAAGGAGATGTGTCCAAAGACACAAGAGGAGGAAGAAAAAATTTCTAAAATACCATATGCATCAGTAGTTGGTAGCTTTATGTATGCAATGGTATGCACAAGGCCAGATATTGCATATGCAGTGGGGGTTGTGAGCAAGTATATGAGAAATCCGAGAATGGAACATTGGAATGTCGTAAAATGGATTCTCTGATATTTAAATGGTACTACTTCAAAGAAACTATGTTTTGGAGGAACAAATTCTACTCTAAAAGGATATGTTGACTCTGATTTGGCAGGTCATATTGATAGTAGGATGAGTACTACAGGGTATGTTTTTATTATAGAAGGTATTGTAGTCAGTTGGATTTCCAGGCTGCAAGAGGTTGTTGTGCTTTCAACCACTGAAGTTGAGTATGTTGTTGCTACGGAAGCTAGCAAGGAGATAATTTGGTTACAACATTTTCTAGAGGAATTAGGACAATGAAAAGAAGAGAGCCTTTGTACAATGATAGCCAAAGCGCCATTCATCTTGCTAAGAACTCAACTATGCATTCAAAAACTAAGCACATACAGCTCAAATACCACTTCATCTAGTCAGTTTTGGAGAATGGATAGTTGAAGCTGGAGAAAATTCACACAATTGAGAATCCTGCAGATATATTCACAAAGGTTGTTACACAAGAGAAACGGGTTTCCTCATTAGTTTTCGTTGGCCTTCATGACTGATAATGGTGGACATAAGAAACCAGCTAGACCTGTAATCTAGTGGGAGTTGCAAGTGTAGCGGTGTCGTCTAGGATCAGTATCCAAGTGGGAGATTGTTTGGTGTGGAGCCTAATCATTCTCCAAGTGGTAGATTGTTGATATGTGGTGACTGATCATGCAAATACTATACACTTGTAACATATCCTCACCGAGGTTTTCCTACTAACACATCAAGTGGAAATATGACTTTGTAAAACCCTAATTCCAAAAGCTTCTAAAAATCTTGTTATAAGCAGATAGGATGTATGTT
The DNA here is from genome assembly GCA_007258455.2 of Sequoia sempervirens. Classification (NCBI taxonomy): domain Eukaryota; kingdom Viridiplantae; phylum Streptophyta; class Pinopsida; order Cupressales; family Cupressaceae; genus Sequoia; species Sequoia sempervirens. The sequence goes on along the minus strand of VDFB02159533.1, from coordinate 34,408 downwards.
ACGGGATGGAATTCATGAGATTGTAATCTATTTTGCACTAGATAATAAAATCATTGGGTGGCTGAGTTTATATGGATGTAGTGGGCCATATTGGGTGAACCACATTAAATTTCTATGTTGATCTCTTTTTTGTTATTCTTCATTGTTATTTATGGGTTATTTAATCTGCATATAATTGTTAATGTTTATTGCTCCAATATGCTTGAATCCTAACACCACACCCCCTTATTTTTCTTTGTTTCAAAAGAACATTAAAGTAACACAATATAGTATATGGGTTATAACCCTCTATCAAGGTTTTTCTAACAACTCGACTTATCAACATCTTTCATACTTCTCCAAAGAAGTCCATAACCAATTCATGATAGAATAACTAACTTACATTTCATATGAGACAAAAAATTCATACAATCTTTACAAAATCCTAAAATGTAGAAAAAGAGTAGAATTCAGCATGCCTATTTTTGCAAAGCTCCAATCGACCATACTGGATTCCTAGCTCATTTTTTTCTAAAATCAGCTTGCAACTTAGCAACTATCATTCTTCCCTCCAAAATTTCCTTCACTAATCTCTTACAAAACTTCTCACAAATCCTCTCATAAACTCAAAATAAACTAACAACTCATAAATAAGCAACAGATATGCAAGTACACACCCAAATGACGTAGATAGCTCCTCTATTTATACACAAAAAAGTGTAACTAAATGCTAGAAATAGGGTATCAAAAATGATACTTCTCAACTCCAATGGTTTGACTCAGCAAGGTTAAGAAAAGTTTGCAACTATAAATGTTGCATAATGAACACATACATAGCCATGGTAAATGAGTCACACTTCTCAAATGAACAAGTAAGATTATCATAAATGCAAGGTATTTGCCTCCAACAAGTCGACTTACATAGAAAGATGCACTCTTGACCATTTACAGATATTTCAAATACTTCACATTCTGGAAATTCATATTGAGAAATAGACTTCTAATTGATTCATCTCATTCTCAATTGGCGCCACATTATTTCATTCATGCCATTTATCATGGGTCGATGTTCGTTGTTTGACTTGGTCGACTTACTTCATGTACATGAGCATTTACTATGGTTTTCCTTTTGACAAAATCTTGGCAGCTTGACATACACATTGGTTGGAAAATGACACTGTGCTGGCTATTTTCTTGGTTTTTCTTTGTTTAGAATTGTTATTACCTGAATGTGCACCCTTTTTTTGAACCATGTTCAACCACTCAGTGAAAAATTGGAAGATCTCTCAAAATGTGGGCTTTGAACAAAAGAGATCAACCTCTGAAGAAGTTCGGCTTCCTTTTGGTACTCAGCTAAAACTAATCTACTGAACTTGCAGAGGAAAAGGGCAGAAGGAGATAACATAAACTGAAAACTACTCCTATGGTGATGTACCTAAACATTAACCTGACTTGTAAATATCTTACATACACAATCCAATCAAATGACAAAGCTTAGCTCACACAAATCAATTTCATATGCTTCTTGCATAAGTGTTTCATAAGAAGACTTTTAATGCCAAACTCTTAGAGGGAAAGATATTTTTCACAACTAGCAGCATTTACAGTTTTAATACAACTTATGACCTTCAACATACATATCTTTCTGCAAAAGGTGCTAACATTGAGATAGAAACTACAAGGAATTACAAAAACTTCACAAGTAATCTCATCAATCAAATACTTGCACATAGTAGAATAGAAAAACTAAGAAGGAAAAATACTTTACTTCATTGATTTTCAAGGAATCCACTATCATACATGTCAAAAAGAGTTAAAAAACACTGTACTTTCTCCAAAGGACTCACAAAAGTCACAGAGCAGAAAATAACAAGTAAGAATTGTCTACAAATGAGTCACACAAGTGATTATATCCTTCAACCAAGCAGTTGCACCAAAGAAGGAACTAGAAGCTTCCTTGGGTCGGACGCCTCCAAAAATCCCAAAAAATAGCAACAAATACCCCACCAAAAGAGCTCCAAAATGTTGAAAAGGTCAACTTTGACCACAACCAACCATAAAAACACCCCACAAATGCTCCAAGTTGCTCTAAAAGGCTTCTAAATTATCAAAACAGTCTCCTATATTCTCTCCCAATGTTTTTGCAACTCCCCTATATCTTTGGCACTCCTCATAACTTTTAGTCTTACACCCCTTTTGACTCATTCATGAAAAGTAACGCCTCCATTTTGCATTGATCATTACATTTTTGCATAAAGATAACATTATCTAAGTGATTTATAAATACATCACTTAAATAAATGTTTTACATTTAACTTAGGTACGAAAATACAAACACTTGGGTCGACCATACTTTGTATTTTAATGGTCACAGCCATGTACTTTTGTAGAAGACCATAAAGAAATTGAGGGCTCTGCTCATGCTTTTCTGTTTATTTTTATGAAATTAAAACACATGGGTATCTCTTTTTGCTTTTCAATTGATAGATCTAGCAAGAATATAATATGAATGAGACTTCATGGGAGAGTGGATAGTCGAAGCAAGAAACACCTCAGTCGACCATGTTCCTTAATTGTAACAAAAGATAATGAATATTACTATCTTTTGTAGTATTTCATGAATGTACCCCCCTCTACTATGCTATTCATGAGATGCCTATCATTTTATGACTTTCATACCTTTTACACTTGTTAAGACCCTCCAATATCATGATTGCAAGAACCATAATAGGTATTTTAAAATCTTCACTTTGTTACTCTTATTGTCCATTAAAACTCACCTATCCTTTGGCTGTGTCACTATCATTATCCTTCAAACTACCCTTTAGAACAATAGCAATTGTTGCTTTATTTAAGGAACTATAATCAGTCCCTATCGGATTAATGGTACAATAAATGTACACAGACCTTCTTTCTCTTCAATCACTACTTCAACAAAGCTCCCTAATATCCTTCATGTCATCATAGGACTTTGCAACATTTCTACTCTTCGACTGCCTTGAATATTATCACAACTCTGTTAATGTACTAATAACCTGATTCTCTATCAATGTGCTTCAAAATGCATGAACCAATCCTCGAATAAAAAATAATAGAGTGTCTACAAATGAGTCTACTAAGTGTGCAAAGGAATCACTATGGACTATGACTGTAATAAAAGCTTGTAACAACTCATTATGTTTATATGACTACTAGAACTTTATGTCTTTGATCTTGTCATTCATTTTTTGACCTTGGATCTTCCATTGGTCCATGAGCACTATTTTTTTACTCACTGTAGTTGTATTGAATAGATATTGATTGTTTGTAACAGTGAATTCATCAACTCACTATTATGAATGATAAGTATTTGATAGTGGAAACTATAGTCATGCTAGGCTCAACCCTTGTGGGAGCCCATTTTACCCCACATGTTGTAGCCAGATAATAAAAAAATAGAAACAAATATTCCTCTATTCCTGCACAAGAAGAAAACATGTTAGATTAAAACACTAAAACTCTCAAACATATATGATGTTATATGATTTGATGATACCTCTGGTTTTTTAGATATTTGAGATGTTACAATATTGCTTCAATGTCATATGATAGTACACTATATTTTTGTTGAAATTGAATAGCTTATGCTGAGAAAAGTATGACTAGCTCTAACACAAACTTTCCTCAACTCTTGCAAGCATTCAGGAGCAATGGAGCAACCTTCTGGAGGACTCGGGAGTTGTTTGAAGATGCAACAAATCAACGTCCATCCTCACCACCTAGGCAATGATGGATGCTTTTTCTTTTTATATGCTCTTATTTCCATCAAGTTTATAGTCTACTTTTTGTATTGCATTGGAGTTAATTCCATGGCTTGTGTGGGATATTATATACTTGAAATTATCAATAAAATACATTTTTTATGCAAACAATTTTTCCTCTCTGTTGTATGCATATGTATAATGGAATGCAATGTTTTGATAATTCTATTGCATATGAATATGACATTGCAGGGAATGGATGTACCTTTTTTTTCACTTCGTAAAAATATAATCAGCTCTACCTATTTTAGCCATGAGTAAAAATAGGTAACATTTTTTGGTAACATCTGCTATATGTTTGCCGGATAAACATCATGACCAATTGCCTAGGCTTATCCATTGGGAATTGAGTCACCTAAAAAGTGACACAACTTGCAAATAGTCATGTACATTACTGTAACTCACTAGATCAGTGCAAAACAACTTGAAAACTTATTCCAACTGCCAAAAACTAAGATTAAACCTACTTAACTATGCAGAAAATCACTTAGGGAATTGAAAAAATGCATCTAGAAACCTACCCTACACTAACAGTAAGACAAAACCACTTAAAAAAAACCATTTACATGATGATTGAATTAGTTTCCCTTTCTTCTCAATATGTAATGACTTGCTTGCTTAAGGACAGCTAAGAAAAGATGAGACATAGAAAAATGTTCTACAAGATGAAGTACTACCTCTTGAAAGAGATAAACAAGTCCACTTACCTCATCAAACAGATCATATGTGTTGTTGTTCAAAAGAGGATAAGTGAGTTGAAAATAATCTTGTCCAGCTGTAATTGCATCATCAATGCCATCTTTAGCTAAAGCTTCATGTGTGGGTGCTATCAAGATAGGAATATTCCTATTGGCCTCCATCCTGGCTAGATGCGTAATTGGGAATCCTCTAAAAGAGTGAATTCAGAACTCTCCATGATGGTTTCTTGTTGTTGAAAATCATGTTTTTTTTTATCTTCTACCTCAAAGGATGTTGGTTCAATATCCAAACTTGGGAAAAAAGAGGCTACCTCATGAGTCAAAACAAACTTTAGATCATCCCAAAATGAGACTACTTCATGAGCCAAAGCTTTAGTCTCATATTGATTTTCATGAACCAACAACTGATCACATTGCTAAGCATCTTGTAGTTGTCCCAGAATCTTGTGTTATCAAAGGTCACATATCTTCTTCACTTTTTTCAACAAACAAAGGTATCCCATCATACCAAAAAATATCAGCCTCTTTTCCACTAGGTTCCTCATGTTCATTTGTCTTCACCTACTGGTTGGGACAACACGGTTCATACTTATGAGCTATCTCTTTGATCTCATCTTGCTAATTGGAATCATCTGATTCCTAAGATGCAAGATAAAACATGGTTGTTTCTTCCACAAAACCAAGAAGCTCATCAAGTAAATCAGTAATGGTTTGAGGTTCAGGCTCTATTTTGCTTGACGTACTAATATTTACCTGATGCTCTTCAATAGAAGACTTTTTATTATCCAAGCTTGAAATGAAAACCTCTAAGTCATCCTAGAAAAAATCCTCACTCTTTTACTCAATACTTTTAATGATAAGAAGATTATTATTTTTCTCAGGACAACAATCTTGAGGGAAGAAAAGATCTTCTTTTGCATCTATATGTTGTTCTGCACTTACAAGTTTTGTGATCAAAATCTGATCTTCCTGACTATCCACCTTTGTACATGAAAACTCATCAATTGTATAAGCAATGACTTGGGGATCCTCATATTTCTTAGGTTCTAAAATTTTCTATCCTAAATGACTAGGCTCCTCAGCATCATTTAATGATTCTTTCTTTTCAATTTGAAGGTCTAGACTTTTCTCAAGTTTGACCTCATATATAGGTGCATCCTAAATAGAGGCCTTTTGTTCTACATCTATAGATTCCACTAAAGACTATTCATGAGCAACAATAGATTCATTGGATAGACATGCTATCTCTTCCTTAGGATGAAAATTTTTGAAACTTGGAATTTCAATTCTTGGATACTCACTTGGAATGTGAAAAAGTTCAGTAGGCTTGAAACTTGGAATTTTGTACTCAGAACTTTCCTTTATAGGCAGATCCATCAAGGTATGAGCTTGTTTGAAACTAGGAATGGAAAGAGACATTGCTTGAGCTTCTAACCTCTGGGTTCGAGCAAGCAAAAGCCTTGCTTGGTCTAAGCTATCATTCTTGGTATCATTCTTGGCAGGAATTTTAGCATGCTTAACTTGCACTCTTCATAAAAAGAATTTGCAAAGGTGATGGGTTGGTGTTTCTCCACCTTCTAAACCTAGAAAAGCATTATCTTCATCCTTTCTTCCCTTGCAGAAATCTCTCTTGCAAGGTGTTCTTCATGTCGTCTTCTTTGAACCTCCATCTCCTACTCTTGAATGTATGCCTAGTAGGCCAGCTCCTCTTGATGCATTCCAACCTCCTATCATTGCATTTGATACTCTTGTTCTCTATTGATCTCATCCAACTTCCTATGAAAATCTAGCAATATACTTTCAATATTACTAATCCCCATATCATCATCTTTTTGGGGCTGCAAATGAGGACAAGACTGTTGTTTTGGAACAAAATAGCCTTCTTGAGACTAGTTCTGGGCATATACCAGCTGCCATGATACTTGAACAGGGGTGGGTGGGTGGTAAGCATGTTGAACAAGTTAATTATTTGTTATTGGTAAGTTACTTGGACTAAAGTTAGCATTGAAATTGTTTGGATATGACTAATAAGAGGGCACACATGCAATATTCTCATAGAATGGAGGGTTATAAAACATGTCTTCATGGAAGGAAGACATTATGCAACATTCAAATAGCTAAAAAGTGAGCAAAACTCAAATTTTCTTTGAAACATACCAGATTTTGAACTGTTGAAACCAGTAGATATCCTTCCAGAGTCACCAGGTGTGTTGAAAACTTGCCTCCAAAGGAAAAAACTATTGTTGTACACACCAAAAAAAAAAATGTGTAGTATAAAAGAGACTGAAAATTAGCTCTGGGTCCTCGAGCGTGCCAAAATCGTTATCCCCTGAATGTGCACCCTTTTGTTGAACCATGTTCAAACATAGTGAAACATTGGAAGATCTCTCAAAGTGTGGGCTTTGAAAAATAGAGATCAACCTTCGAAGAAGGCCAACTTCCTTTTGGTACTCACTTAAAACTAATCTATTGAACTTGTAGAGGAAAAGGGAGAAGCAGATAACATAAAATGAAAACTACTCCTATGGTGATGCACCTAAACATTAACTTGACCTATAAACAGTTTACATACACAATCTGATCAAATGACAAAGCTCAGCTCACACAAATCAATTTCATATGCTTCTTGCATAAGTGTTTCATAAGAAGACTTTTGATGCCAAACTCTTAGAGGGAAAGATAATTTTCACAACTAGAAGCATTTGCATTTTTAATACAACTTATGACCTTCAACATACATATCTTTTTGCAAAAGGTCCTAACATTGAGACAAAAACTATAAGGAATTACAAAAACTTCACAAGTAATTGCATCAATCAAATACTTGCACATAGTAGAATTGAAAAACTAAGAAGGAAAAATACTTTACTTCATTTATTTTCAAGACATCTACTATCATACATGTCAAAAAGAGTTACAAAACACTGTATTTTCTCCAAAGGACTCACAAAAGTCGCAGAGCAGAAAATAACAAGTAAGAACTGACTACAAATGAGTCACACAAGTGACTATATCCTTCAACCAAGCAGTTGCACCAAAGAAGGAACTAGAAGCTTCCTTGGGTCAAATGCCTCCAAAAAGCCCAAAAAATAGCAACAAATACCCCACCAAAAGAGCTCCAAAACACTAAAAAGTTCAATTTTGACCATAACCAACCATAAAAGCACCCTAAAAATGCTCCAAGTTTCTCCAAAAGGCTTCTAAATGATCAAAACAGTCTCCTATATTCTCTCACAATGTTTTTACAACTACCCTATATCTTTGGTACTCATAACTTTTAGTCTTACCCCCTTTTGAATCATTCATGAAAACTAATGCCTCCATTTTGCATTGATCATTACATTTTTGCATAAAGATAACACTATCTAAGTGATTTATAAATACATCACTTAAATAAATGTTTTACATTTAACTTCGGTACGAAAATACAAACACTTCTAGGTCAACCATGCTTTGAAAAATAATGTAAAAGGACCTTTTCATTTGGAATTTTGCAAAAATATAGAAAAGATGCAAGGCATAATACCTAATATGAGGGGTATTAGTTTAATACATAAAATGTAAAAATAAAATAAAAAAATGCTTTGGGCTTTAATCGACCAAAATTAGGGTAAAAAACCCTAACACCCAAAACTGTGACCAAAACTCATTCACATTTCATTTTTATTTGCTTCTTTGAGGGTGCCGCCATGGGTAACTTTGCCTAGGGTTTGGAGATCTAGTTTTTTTGGAGACTTATTTTGAAACTGGGACCTTTGTGCTCTAATGGTAAGATTTTCTTGTGCTTGAAAATGCAGTGATTTTTCTATGCATTTCATACATTTCTGGCATTTCTATATTTTAATGGCCATGGCCATGTACTTCTGTAGAAGACCATAAAGAAATTGAGGGCTTTTTTCATGCTTTTCTATTAATTTTTTATGAAATTAAAACACATGGGTATCTCTTTTTTCTTTTCAACTAATAGATCTAGCAAGAATATTATATGAATGAGACTTCATGGGAGAGTGGAAAGTCAAAGCAAGAAACACCTCAGTCGACCAAGTTCCTTAATTGTTGTGTCGTAGAAAAATGGACCCTTTGCTTGACATGGGATCAATTCATGATAAAATGAACTTAATGAGGTCTTAATCTAGTGTTGTGAGGCATTTTATGTGTCCACACTAGGTCTTAGACCTTTGCAAATCAAATAACATGTGTTTATTGACATCTTGTAAAGGTGTTGCAAAGTCTCGTAAGATGATTTCACACTTTTCTAGACTTAATAAACCTACTTCCCCCTAATTCAACATTATAAAATTTATTTAATAACATGATCACATCAATTTAGAAGGCTTTTAAGATAAATTTAATGTTAAACTAGTATTGTAATGTGTCTTGCACATTCACATCAGTTATTGTGCCTCCCTAGGCTATGTGGACCTCATTTTAATGATGTAAAGTGTATTTAATCACACTTTCACATTGATTTATGTGTCCCAAGCCCTATTTGACATTTACATCATCATCAATAGGCCACTATTAACCCATATTGTGCATCCTGAGGTTCAAATTGATCAAATACCCAACAAAGTTGCAATTTAAACCTTATTTCCTTATCTCCTAGCTTCTTAGCTGTCAGAATGGCACCTGTGGTACCCATTCGCCAACATGGAAAATCAGTCCCATCTAGGTGGGACCCATTCACCATGTATGGTGAATGAGTCCTATCTGGCCCCATTTTGACCTTTCAGTGGAAAAAACTAAAATTTAAAGTTTATTTTCACTACATGTCTACCTGTGATGAGGTATTATCAGGTACTAAGGCACAATTGTCTATAAATAAGTTTTGTTATCCTCATTTTTACATCTCTCATCATTAATTCATCATCTATCCTCTCATTCAAGTCAAGCAAACTAGGGTTTCTTCATTAGAAGTCATCAAGTTAGCTTTCTAACACATTCAAGGGCAGATTCTACATGTTATGTTGCATAATTTCAAGATCAATCATCATGTAAAGGTAACATAATCCATTGTTGCATGTATTATTCATTTAATTCATCATTTTGGTTTAATTACCTAAACAGGGTTTTATCAAGGAAAACCCCCATGCCTTAACAATCAACATTTATTCTTCTCCTCTTGTGTGTTTGTAGATTTAGGTCTTTTGGAAGCTTGGAAATAATTTAAGATCAAGTTACAAATTCATTCAAGTCATCTCTTCATTATTCAAGTCAAAACATCAACAAAAAGTCACTTTCAGACCTGAATACAACAATTTCGGAAGTAGACACCTGTAGGGCATGAAAGTGCAGATCAAAATCTCTGGAATCCACTCTTGAATATTCATAAATTCAAAATTTGACTCATTCTCCATGGGTGGTGAATGAGTCCCATTTCTAGGTCAATTTTTAGTTCTCTACATTTCTGAGTACCCTTTTGTCAAAAACAGGTTCTAACATAGTTTACCAGAATTGGGACTGATTCGCCCATAATGGTGAATGAGTCCCTCTAGGCCTGAAAAACAACATCATCAACATTCCAGCATCAATTTATAGTCCCCATTAAAGTTCCAGGTGCACACTTTCAATCTGATTCACTTTTGTTGCATTTTCCTATTCATTTGTAAGTGATTTTGTAATACACAATGTGTTTTCAAACAATTTGTTTTCCTTTAGTTTCTATTCATTAGTCAATCAATATCATTCATTTATTGCATTCATGCATTATATCTAGGCATATTTCATCCTTATTCTATCCATATTGCATTAACTTTGAATGTAACATAAGCATATTTGGCCCATCTTTCTCCTTCTAGGTGAAAAACCCTAGGAGAGCTAGAAAGCAAGTGGGAGCCAAAAATATATGTTACATTTTGGTGAACCTACTTTTCAAATACTTCTCTTTTCTTATTTGGATTCCTTCATCATCATAGATCTAGCTTGCATTAGGGTTTGCATGATTCATTTGCATGCTAGGTGTAAAATTTTGCGTTCATAAAAAGTGCATTTAGGTTGCATTTTTGGCATCTAAATTCATTTAAATTTTCTAAAATTCTACCTTTTTTTATTTATGTCTGCATCATAGCACTCAGAACACATCAAAATAAATCAAAAAATTCTAAAAATTATGAAAAAATTCCATACTGGGACTCATTCGCCACCCTGGGCGAATCAATCCCTTCTAACCCCTAAAACAACCCTTTACAGAACTGAAAACACTATTTTTAGGCTTCTGTTTTCTGCCATTTCATACCTATATTAGTTAGTTTCATTTATGTAGCATAAATTTCACTAGATCTCACTTAAAATATCTCATTTCATGCATAGTTTCATTTCACATTTACATCTCCACTATTTCATTTTTTAGATTATTGCATATTGTAATCAGCAACTTACTTTGTTTTGCATCTAAAAATTGCATTTCACTTTATTTACTTCTACATAACATGTTCTAAATTTTCCTTTGATTTGATTAAACATGTATTTTATAAGCATAACACCCCCTCTTATGAGTTTGATTTTGATTACAACTATGAGGAACATAGCATAGACCACAACATTACATTACCCATTGGTGTGAATGGAGGTGTAGACAATCATAACACACATACTTGTTCTTCACCCAATTCCTCTCCTATTAGTGATGAAGGTATCTTGGTGAAAGAAGTTACAAGTCTTGCGGGTCTTGATTGTCCATTTCCTTATTCTCCTTTGGATGATGTTATCAAACAAGAACATCAAATCATAAACACCACTTTTCTTATCCCACATCCATCTCTCAATACCTTTCCTAATTGTACAACAACTTTAGTACAAGAGGATAAATCCTGAACAATCATATCAATCACATTTATGAAGAGGATATATGGATTGAAAGTAATAACCTTCTCTCTCCTTCCTAATGTACCTAAGATTTGGAAAGGCCTCTTTGACCAAAAGAATTTAACCATTCATGAAAATCATAATTGTCCTCTTGATGCCTCCTCCACTTGTGATGAAGCTACTTTACAAACCTCAAACTTGGATGAATATGTTACAAGCTCTCCTAGTAGGGTAGATAATATGGAACAAGAGAATGCGGCATTACAAACACTAAATGATTGCATAAATTCTTCCCCTAATCAAACACATTCAACCATTAATAACTCCCTTGGTTGTGACGAAGTTATTTTGGATTAACCAAACCCTAATTTTCATGAGCATGTGGTTTTTTTTTCTCCTAAGGACTCTCCTTCTAGGGATAATATTATTACCTAAGACAAAGATAATATCCCCTTCAAAGATAATGAAAAATCTCACTTGTTACAGGATGTTAACAATATTCAACCTCACTACACCCTTTACCCACTTTCGCATCTGCTTCATCCTTCCAATAAACCTCACTACACCCTTTACCCACCTTCGCATCTATTTCATCCTTCCAATAAACTTCACTACACCCTCTGACCACCTCAAACTAATGAATCATAGCAACCGAGTTATAATACCATTGCTCATATGTATATAATACCTGAAACAATCTACAACCACCACAACCAACCCCACCCTCTTTACCTTTACCCAATCCTCCTAGTGCTCCTCATTACCTCCCAAACACAAAGGAGTATGATCTTATTGAACAATTAAAGAATACTCCTGCAAAGATTTCCCTTTGGGATTTACTTCAAAAATCACCAAATTACAACAACATTCTTCAAATAGCCTTAAAACAAATCACAATTCCTCCTGACCAATACAACTCTGAATGATGTGGTAGCTCTCATCCAAAAACTGACTCTTGACATTACTTTTCATCAACATGAGCTTCCTCCTTTGGATTTTTGTAATCAACATGATGCCTTTATGATAATTGCTCAATTCAATCATGCAGGTATCAAATGCATTATCATTGATAATGGTTTTTCCCTTAATGTGTGTAGTGTGAGTCTACTTGATTGATTAGATGTTGAAAGGTCACAAATAATACGTGATTCCACACCTATTCAAGGATTTGATAATTCAACAAAGCAACCTCTCAGTGCAATCACTCTTCCTATTACATTTGGGGTGGTTACTTTGCAAACTCCTATTCATGTCATGCCTTATTATCTTTCGTACAATCTTCTTTTAGGTAGACAACGGATTAATGAGATGAATGTAGTGCCTTCAACCCTTCATTGTGTAATAAATATGTCTACAAAAATAACATTTATCAAGTTAAAGCAGATCTTGAGCCTAAAAGTTGCTTGCAGCTTGAAAAAGGAGCTATAAATCCTCTCAAAACATTGATTCACACATCCAACATAGAAATTGAATACAATAATGAGAAACAGCCATCTAAATTGTTTGGTGACGATTGGGGATCCTTAGACTTCACACCATTAGTTATGGGTGAATATATAGTCACACAAAAGAAAGATGTGACACAAGAACAACCAACCATCATGACAACAAAAAATTTGGACAACCTTTCAAAAGCATCCACCTCAACCACTTTAGACAATGCCACAAACTCCACAATAACCCTTGATGAACACAATAACGAACAACCACCTGATTCCAAAGAAATGAAGAAGCTTTATGGAAAAGGTTATGAACTCATTAAACAACAAGGATATAGTTGAAAAGGATGTGGTGCTCACAAAGAAGGTATCCACAACCCTATAGAGCTTAACAAGAAAAAAAACTCATGGTCTTGGGTATTTTCATGTCATCAAGATTGCCAAACCCTCACTCAACATCAACAACCCCACACAAAACACTTCTAAATCATCCTTAACAACTAATGGTCTTGAAAATCATCCTTCATCAAACATGCCACACATAATTTCACCTTCGCTTAATGTCAATGTCATCTCACAAAATATTCATGATTCAACTTCATTAGATTTTATACCTTCCTATAATAGGAAGAATAAAATCTCGTTATCTAGAGACACTTGTGTAAGTATGGCATCTACTACTAAGCAAGATGTATCTTTGAAATAAACCACATGACCACCTTCTCCCATTGATCAAGAGGGTATCTTGTCAAGACTCCTTCAAGATCACTTGATCACCCTCCCTCGAAGAACTCGAAAGAAATGTTATGACAAGACTTCATTTTGCACCTATCATAGAGTTCATGGACATTCCACTAATGAATGCAAAGCTTTGAGTCATAAAATCCAACATTTTCAGGAGTATGGTATGCTTCCCTATCTGGGGGAACCTCATTCTTCTAATTTCCATTGATTTTCACTCTAGCATGCATTTTATCAACAATTTTGGCTCACCTTTGTCCTGCACTAAGTGGGGGGAAAAGCATTCGATAGCCTTATCCCTTGTATGTCACTTGTCATTGTCTCTTTTGACTACTCATTAACCTTTCGTGAACATATAAGAGCAAGCTTGAGATGTGAATGACATGTCTTAAGATTGGCTCACATGTGACATACAACCTTTCTTTGATTTTCATTTTCCTTGACATGATGTATCCTAACTTCGAAACATATGACTTGGCATAGAGCTTTCCAAGTTAGCATGTCTTGTTTTCTTTTCACATTTTCTTTTCTTCTCTACTTTAAAATAATTGCTCATAGAATGATGTGTAGCAATTCCTTTAAAGTGGAGGGCATCCATTACCATAATTCATTTTCATTCTTGGTTCCTAGTGTAGCCTTGTCATTTTTGTGATACATGTTTATTACTTTGTGGATGACATTGGGTGTGATGTCTTACATAAGTATGATCTATCTTAGCATATTGCATTCCTCTTGGTGGCCTGATGTGACGCACTACATCCCCTAAGTTGTGAATATACTATTATTTGATTGGTCCTCTCTTGGAGACATTATACACAATGTTACCTAAGTGATTGACCTTGCATAAACTTAACAAGACTCCTTTGAACATCTTTTACATTTTTGCATTTTTTCCACCTTGCATAACGCAACTTGCATGACTGTGGTACCTTTGTCTTTTTGTTTATTAGCATTTTTATTTTGCGGCATATTGTTAAAGTTATTAATAGGTATAACTTTGATATGGTTGAGTGGGAAGCCCACCTAGAGGAATGACTTTTCCCCATACCCACTTTTGTGTTTGTGAGTGCATACCAACTAGCATATGTATCTTACCTTTTTGGGCCTTCTCACCCCGTAAACAACTAGTTTTGTGGCCCCAAAGTGAGTACATCTTTTCCATCTTGTCTTTCCTTTATTTAGATCTTTCCTTTGCATGATTTTGAATCTTGGGGGATTTACCTACATGTGGATCTCTCTTGAATGTCTACTTTAGTGTGAGTTTGAAGTAGGTTCATCCTCTCACTAAAGTGGGGGCTAAATGTGTTGTAGAAAAATGGACCCTTTTCTTGACATGGGATTAATTCATGATAAAATGAACTTAATGAGGTCTTAATCTAGTGTTGTGAGGCATTTTATGTGTCCACACCAGGTCTTTGACCCTTGCAAATCAAATAACATGTGTTTATTGACGTCTTGTAAAGGTGTTGTAAAGTCTTCTAGGATGCTTTCACGCTTTTCTAGACTTAATAAACCTACTTCCCCCTAATTCAACATTATAAAATGTATTTAATAACATTATCACATCAATTTAGAAGGCTTGTAAGATAAATTTAATGTTAAACTAGTATTGTAATGTGTCTTGCGCATTCACCTCGGTTCTTGTGCCTTTCCAAGATATGTGGACCTCATTTTAATGATGTAAAGTGTATTTAATCACACTTTCACACTGATTTATGTGTCCCAAGCCCTATTTGAAATTTACATCATCATCAATAGGCCACTATTAACCCATATTGTGCATCCTAAGGTTCAAATTGATCAAATACCCAACAAAGTTGCAATTTAAACCTTATTTCCTTATCTCCTAGCTTCTTAGCTATCGGAATGGCCCTTGTGAGACCCATTCACCATGCATGGTGAATAAGTCCCATCCAGGTGGGACCCATTCACCATGTGTGGTGAATGAGTCCTATCTGGCCCCATTTTGGCCTTTGAGTGGGAAAAACTAAAATTTAAAGTTTATTTTCACTACATGTCAGCCTGTGATGAGGCATTATCAGGTACTAAGGAAAAATTGTGTATAAATATGTGTTTTTATCCTCATTTTAGATTAAAAAAAAAACTCATTTTTACATCTCTCATCATTAATTCATCATCTATCTTCTCATTCAAGTCAAGCAAACTAGGGTTTCTTTATTAGAAGTCATCAAGTTAGCTTTCTAAAGAATTCAAGGGAAGATTCTACATGTTATGTTGTAGAATTTCAAGTTCAATCATCATGGAAAGGTAATCTAATCCATTGTTTCATGTCTTATTCATTTATTTCATCATTTTGGTTTAATTTCCTAAACAGGGTTTGATCAAGGCAAACCCCCATGCCTTAACAATCAACATTTCTTCTTCTCATCTTTTGTGTTTGCAAATTTAGGTCTCTTGGAAGCTTGGAAATCATTGAAGATCAAGTTGAAAAGTAATGCAAGCCATATCTTGATTATTCAAGTCAAAGTATCAACAAAAAGTCACATTTAGACTTGAATATGATGATTTCAGAAGCAGACACCTGTAGGGCATCAAAGTGTAGATCAGAAGCTCTGGAATCCACTCTTGAATATTCAAAAATTAAAAAGTGGACTCATTCACCATGGGTGGAAAATGAGTCCCATTTCCAGGTCAATTTTGAGTTCTCTACATTTCTGAGTACCCTTAAATTGTCAGAAATAGGTTCTAGCACAGTTTACCAGAACTGGGACTGATTTTCCCAGAATGGCGAATGAGTCCCTCCAGGCCTGAAAAATAGCATAATCAGAATTCTAGCATCAATTTCCAGTCCTCATCAAAGTTCTAGGCACACACTTTCAATCTGATTCACTTATGTTGCATTTTCCTATTCATTTGTAGGTGATTTTGTAATACATAATGTGTTTTCAAACAATTCGTTTTCCTTTAGTTTCTATTCATTAGTCAATCAATCTCATTCGTTTATTTCATTCAAGAATTATACCTAGGCATATTGTATCCTTATTCTATCCATATTACATTAACTTTGAATGTAACATAAGCATCTTTGGCCCATCTTTCTCCTTCTAGGTGAAAAACCTAAGGAGAGCTAGAAAGCAAGTGGGAGCCAAAAATCTATGTTTCAATTGTAAGAAAATATATTGAATATTACTATCTTCTATGGTATTTCATGAATGTACCCCCCTCTACTATGTTATTCATGAGATTCGTATCATCTTATGACTATCATACCCTTACACTTGTTAAGACCCTCCTTTATCATGATTACAAGATCCATAACAAGTATTTTAAAATCTTCACTTTGTTACTCTTATTGTCCATTAAAACTCACCTGTCCTTTGGCTATGTCACTTTCATTATCCTTCAAACTATCCTTTAGAACAATAGTAATTGCTACTTTATTTTAGGGACTCTAATCATCCCCTGCTAGACTAATGGTACAATAGTTGTACACAGACCTTCTTTCTCTTAAATCACTGCTTTAAAAAAGCTCCCTAATATCCTTCATGTCGTCATAGTACTTTGCAAAATTTCTACTCTTTGACTACCTTGAAGATTATCACAGCTCTGTCAATGTACTAATAACCTGATTCTCTATCAATATGATTCAAAATGCATGAACCAATCCTCGAATAAAGAATAATAGGGACAACAAAAAACTCACTTGACATATTTTATATTTCAAGATTATGCTTGGTGATTGGGCATATGTAGTTCCCTCTATCATGCTACAAATGTGACCATGTAATTGTGTCGTAGAAAAAAGTACCCTTCACTTGACATGGGATTAATTCATGATAAAATTAACTTAATGAGTTCTTAATCTAGTGTTGTGGGGAATTTTATGCATCTACACTAGGTCTTAACCCTTGCAAATTGAATAACATGCTCTTAAAAACGTCTTGTAATGGACTTTCACGCTTTTCTAGACTTAATGAACGTATTTATCCCTAACTCAACATTATAAAATGTGTTTAATAACATTATTACATCAATCTAGAAGGTTTTTTAAATAAACTTAATGATAAACTAATGTTGTAATATGTCTTGCACATTCACAGTGGTTCTTGTCCCTTTCTAGGCTTTGTGGACCTCATTTTAGTGTTGTAAAGTGTATTTAGTCACACTTTCACATTGATTTATGTGTCCCAAGCCCTATTTTACATTTACATCATCACTATTAGGCCCCTATTAACCCATATTGTGCATCCTGAGGCATAATTTGATCAAATAACCAACATAGTCATCATATAAACCTAATTTTCTTACTTCTCGACATTCCAGCTAGCAAAAATGACCCCTTGTGGGACCCATTCGCCATTAGTGGAAAATTATTCCCTTCTAGGTGGGACCCATTCACGATTAGTAGCGAATGAGTCCCATTTGAGCCATTTTTAGGGTATGAGCAAGAAAAATTAAGGTTTTTATTCAATTTTTCTTCATGCCGGCCTTGGGCGTCCAATTTATGGGAAAATAAGGTGAATTTCCTCTAAATACAACCTTCTAAACCCTAATTCATCATAACTTAACTTCATTCATCATTTGTCTTCCATCTCAAGTCAAGCAAGCTAGGGTTTTGTCATTCTAAGTCACCAAGGTAGCACTTTTCAAACATTCAAGGGAAGAATCTTCATGTTTTGTTGTAGACATTCAAGTTCAATCATCATGGAAAGGTAACAACTCCATTTTTTCATGCTTCATTACATTCTTTCATCATTTTGGTTTAATTACCTAAATGGGGTTTGACCAAGGCAAACCCCCATGCCCTAACATTCAAAATTTCTTCTTCGAGTTCTTGTGTGTTTGTAGATTTAGATCTCTTCGAAGCTTGGAAATCATTGAAGATCAAGTTGCAAGGTTATTCAAGTCTTCTCTTCATTCAACAAGTCAAAATATCAACAAAAAGTGACTTTCAGACCTGAATCCGACAATTTCAAAAGTGGACACCTATAGGAAGCTGAAGTGTAAATTGGAAGCTCTGGAATCCACTCTTGAATAATCAGAAATTCAAAAGTGGATTCATTTTCCATGGGTGGCGAATGAGTCCCACTCCAGGGTCAATTTTGTGTTTTTTGCATTTTCTGACACCCTTTTGACAGAAACAGGTTTCGGCTCAATTTACCAAAACTGGGACTGATTCACCTAGAATGGAAAATGAGTCTCTCCAAGCCTGAAAAACAACATCAGTACATTTAAAAAATAATTTCCAGTCTTCTTCAATCCTTTAGGTGCACACTTTAAGTTTCATTCATTTATGTTTATCTTTGCATTTGTTTCTAGTTCGTTGTTGCATTAGACAATGTGTTTTCAAACATCACTTGTTTCTTAGGTTTTGCATTCATGTTTGATCAATTTTATAACTTAGTTGCACTTAGATAATCCCATTTAGCTCATACAACATCATGCATAGCATGATTTTAATGAACCCTTAGCATTTTTGGGCCCTAAATCTCTCCTTTTAGGTGAAAAACCCTAGAAGAGCAGGAGAAGTCCATAGGAACCAAAAATCTATGATTCAGTAATGAAAGTGTGGTAGACATAAGGTATTCCCAATGCAAGCTTCTGATTCCATGATAAACATGCATTTCTTCCCATACCTTCATACTGTGAGATTGTTTTCAGTGTGTTTCCATTGCACTATTATTGTGTTTTTTACAATCATAAAGGACTGTCATTTGTGCTCGCAAACCTTCAATTTCAATGTCCTGCGCATCATAAGCCTTGGCCTTTCATGGAGTTAAGGTCATCTTGAAAACTATTTTTGACATTATTGTTTAGATGTAATGTCTTCTTGACAATTTTGACTGCCATTCCCCCCTTCCCATACAAAGACTACATGTGGTATTGCTCTTGATCTTGAAAACAAAGGTCATTGTCTTACTTAACTTTATGGAAATCAATCATCATGGCTATCATCTTCATGATGGAATCCAGCAAGAAGCACCTACTACCCTAGCTATACTTTCCTATACTTTATCACCTTGAACAAGGATCTTGTGATAGGCTTTCTACCATTTCTCAACATCTCTACCAAGTGCCTTTTCTCCTATTCTTGGCTTTGTTAATATTAACTTGATTTGAATGGTTCAGCCCTTACTTGTCTTCATGTCCATATCTCTGTGGCATTGTACCCTTCAGGTGGATTAGAATTTTCTCATTGACCCTAGTTCTTTATTTGCTTTGGACAGTGGTATATTGAGTGTGCAAAGGAATCACTATGGACTATGACTATAATAAAATCTTGTAACTGCTCATTATGTTTATATGACTGCTGGAACTTTATGTCTTTGATCTTTTCATTCATTTTTTTGACCTTAGATCTTCCATCGGTCCATGATCATTTTTTTTTTACTCACTGTAGTTGTATTGAATAGATATTTATTGTTTGTAATAGTGAATTCATCAATTCACTATTATGAATGATAAGTATCTAATCGAGGAAACTATAGTCATGGTGGGCTTAACCCTTATGGGAGCCCATTTTACCCCACATGTTGTAACCAGATAAAACAAAACAACAATAAAGATTCCTCTATTCCTGCACAAGAAGCAAACATGTTAGATTAAAATAGTGAAACTCAACATCTATGATGTTTTATGATTTGATGATACCCATTTGGTTCTTTTGATAATTAAGATGGTGCAATATTGCTTCAATGTCATATGATAGTACACTATATTTTTGTTGAAATTGAATAGCTTATGATGAGAAAAGTATCTGGATCTCTAACACCAACTTTCCTCAACTCGTGCAAGAATTCAGGAGCAATGGAGCAACCTTCTGGAGGACTCAAGAGATGTCTAAAGATCCAACAAATCAACATCCATCCTCACCACCTAGGAAATGATGGATGCTTTTTCTTTTTATATGCTCTTCTTTCCATCAAATGTATAGTCTACTTTTTGTATTGCATTGGATTTAATCCCACAACTTGTGTGGGATATTATATACTTGAAATTATCAATAAAATACATTTTTTATGCAAACACCTTTTCCTCTCTGTTGTATGCATATGTATAATGGAATGTAATGTTTTGATAATTCTTTTGAATATGAATATGACATAGTAGGAAATGGACGTGTCTTTTATTTTCACTTTGTAAAAAAATAATCAGATCTACCTATTTGAGCTAGGAGCAAAAATAGGTAACAAGAATGGCGCAGCTAACACTTCATCTACATGCTTTATATTCTAAATGAAATCAAAGCTATTCCTTAAACTATGTACACCCCAAACTTGATACAATACATCTGGTCAAAGACAAAGTATGCTAACTTTACACATGGGTTTCCAAACTCTCCCAAAGGCTGCACCAAGATTATCTTATGCACCCTTATTCACTCCCAACGTATTTCATATTTCAAGTAGAGTCTATAGCACCATGTGGCTCACCCAAATTGGCCTTTCAAACATACTATAATAATTGATATAACTTCTGTAGTGTCAAAAAATGTCGTCAGTGACATTTTCACACTCGTTTGGGAACTCCTTATAAAATTGAGCTTAATGATACCTTGACTTAGTGTTGTAATGTGTTTAACACACTCACATTAGGTCTTGGGCCCTTGTTAACTAAATGATCTTATTGGTGCCTTATTTAGAGTGTTGTAAAACACTTTCACACTTTTCTATGGTTTTATTAAATAATTGAACTTTTTTATGCTTTAATTGGCCTTATTTTGCATCCACAAGCCTTAATTAATGCCTTTTCAAGGATAATCCTCGCATAAATCAACATCCAATCACAATTCAGGTGTTTTTAGGTTATGTGGCCTAGATTTAGTGATCTAGGACTCATATGCCACCTTGGGCATATAATTCCCACCTAGGGTTTTGGATCACGATCTGGATTTTACACCTTTCTAAGAATTTTTCAAAATATGTCCTATAATTATGCCTAATGGGACTCATATGGCACTTTTGGTGTATGAGTCTTGTGTGACCCAAAATTAAATTTAATTCAAAGTCTTGGCCAGATTTTATCCTCCTAGATCCAATGTTAGTTGTAGTGTTGTAATTTCAAGAAATTAGGCATAAACAAGTATAAATACAAGGTTATTTCACTCATTTTCACCTGAGCATTCAAGAGATCATCCTAAGCCTTCAATTATTCATGCATTATAGAAAATTGGAGTTTACAAGAGCATTCAATTATTTACAAGAGCATTCAAGAGTCTTCAAGAGCTGATTATCAAGTGTTTTAGAGCATTATTCAAGCATCAAGCATCATGTCAAAGTCTTCATGCATCATGTTTATTTTTGAGCTAACAATTGTGATGTAGGGTTTTATGATTCAAGCTAGCATTCAACTCAATATCTATCACATTCAAGCGAGAGTCAAGATCTACATCAATTGGAGCCATTTCATACATGTTTGCAACACTTTATTGCTAGGGTTTGGTTAGTTGCAACATTATATTTTGTTCATTCATCATTCTCTTTTCCTATTTCATTTCATTTCAAGGTTTGATTACCAAAACGGGGTTTGACCAAGGAAAACCCCTTTCTACTAACAAAACAACATTTTCCCCTCTTTAATGTGTAATTTGTAGATTTAGGTTGAATACATATTGAAGAGCAAGTTTAGAGAAAGTTTTGAAGTGTTTAAAGTTGTGAACTTGCATTAGAGATCATTGGAGAACATCTATAGGTTGCAAATTGAAGATTCATATATGGAAATTAGTTGGAAAGGTCATAGCAGACCTTGAAGAGCAGAATCAAACTTTAAAATTTCAAAAAATCCTAACTGGACTGATATGCCACTTCTGGCATATGAGTCCCAGTTTGGCCAAATTTGTAAATTTTAAAAGTTCTAGACACCTCTTTACCAAATTTTAGTTTCTACACAAAAACCCTAATCTAGGACTAAATCACCCCTACTCGCATATGAGTCCCAAAAGGCTTTAAAATCAGTGTTTTCATCATTTCAGGCCTTCATCTAGTCTTCTTCAAGTTTCCAAGTGCTCTCCTTTCATCTCTCAGCTTTCTATTTTGATTTACATGCATTTTTTGATCATTTAGTGAATTCTTTCATCATATTAGGGTTAAGCATTAGATCTTGCATTTCAAATTTGTCTTTCCAAGCCCTAGCTTGGTGGTGAAACTCTCCTTAGTTTATAAAAATCAAACCCTAGGACATCCCTATTGCAAGATCTCTTTATCCTTTACATATCTTAGATTGAGATCTCTAAGGTTTTCCTTAAATGAGAGAGTGTGAAGATTGTTATTCTATCTCCCAAGTATAGAAGCAACAAAATTCAATCTTTAAACTTCATTGATTCGTATTAATCAATTTCTATCAATCGATTCTCAATATAATAATTGGTTCATAATATAAACTGACATATATAATATGATATATCTGTATATTATATATATAATTCCTCAAATGTATATATATATGCAATATTATATTCATAAGTCATTCAAATATATATATATATATATAAATTTATTGAAATAATAATATATTGTTGGTGTATAACTCAACATGAGTTATTATAACATAATCATAGTTAGTAGCTTTCCTCACATGTGGAAAGACTAAGTCTCCTTAGGTGAGTCACTAGTCGATGTGTCAACTCATTTTTGACACATGCCTGCTACATAGAAGGGAGATTGAGCTATTGAGCTAGTCTCATGGGTTCTCATCTACCACCTTTCCTATTCTTGTGGAGTCTTGTTGTAGACTTTGTCTCAAGCTTCACCTATAAATACCTTATTGGTTGTAAAGCTAAATATTCATTTTCAATACATTGCAAGCTTGTGTTTGATCTCTACTCCACGATCTTGGTCTTTCGCTCCCACATGGTATCAGAGCAAGTGGAATAGCATCACATCATCATTTTCTTGTTGATCAAATCGCTCCATTGTTGCGAACTTCTATAATCTCCTTTGCACGTTGGCTCAATCCGGCTTCATTCACTGCATAGTTAAGGAGTTTCTTTGTGCCATACGCACATCTGCAAATTTCTTTGGAGCTATCATTTTCATTGTTCTTTATGCAAAAAAATGATACATTTATATTGATTGGTTCTGATTAGTGTCACTGGCACATTAACATCCACATCGAGTGGAGTCCTCTCAAAGCAATGCATCTCTCCAAATTGCTCTCTGGCGCGCATCATATGAGTGTGTAATCTTGTTTACAAGCTGCAACTTATGGCCTCATAGAGGCGTCTTTTCTCTGTAGTCGATCCTCTCTACACACAAGCCGCCACTTCCAAACATCCATGGCCAAGATGAGAGACAGAGGAAAGTGTTCGCAGTCAAGAAGGAGATTGCATAAAGAAGTTGCACCACATGAATCGTAGGAAGAAGTAGCTTTTGTGCCACGTTGGGAGCCATCACCCACTCCCCATCTCATGTCAGACTCAGCCCACATGCAGTCCGCATAGAGGCATTTTGGCCTCTTCTCTGCCACAACGACCTCACACAAAGGTCGCCTCACCTGTTCACTAGCCTACAGCCCGTTGAGAGTGGCATCGATCCTCTCTGGTCGACACATCAAGGGGAAACTACCTCCTCCACTCCCTTTGAAGTGGTGTAGCGACCATTGAGGGAAGGCGACTACCACTGATTGATCTCCAACCTGTGCAATTTGGAGCCTGTGTCTTTGTTGCAAGTCATTCCCATCAACATGATTGCCTTCAAATGCCATTATTTTCCATAATATGCAGCATGGATGTGGGATATATTGGTTTTACGGCCCACCAACAATGATCTCTACGCCTATTAGTGAACTAAACAGTTTTGATGGAGTCAAAGCTCATTTGAGAGTTCGTTAGGAAGTTGTTGGGAGTCTACAAACTACGGTTATGGAGGTAGAAGTAAATCTGTAGATGCATGCATG
The DNA here is from genome assembly GCA_007258455.2 of Sequoia sempervirens. Taxonomy (NCBI): domain Eukaryota; kingdom Viridiplantae; phylum Streptophyta; class Pinopsida; order Cupressales; family Cupressaceae; genus Sequoia; species Sequoia sempervirens. The sequence goes on along the minus strand of VDFB02159533.1, from coordinate 10,093 downwards.
TCTCCTAATTATTATGGGAGCTTATATAAGAGAAATTAGGAAGATAGTCTAAGTGTATTCAGATGATCAGATTCTTTATCTAGTTATCGGGTACTTGTTTATCAACCCAATCCAATTGAGCAAAGCAGAATATTTACCAACTACAATTTCAAGCATTTGAGAGGATCCTGGAGGTACTCATGTAGTGGTTTCTTTGACTTTGATCTATATCCTGTTGCAATATAAGTCGATCAATCACATTCCTTTTTCTTCTTCTTCACTCCCTTAATGAGAGACTTGCATTTTGTTTCTCTCTTTTGGAGGAAAGTTTTTTCCCACAGGGTTTTCTTTCTTTCTCTAGTTTTTGAGAAATATTTTGTAAATGATTACCTAAAATGGCGCACAGCTAGGACTCATGTTTCATAAACCTACCTAAGCTATGCTTAAGGGGGGGTGTTGGTGTATAACTCAACATGAGTTATTCTAACATAATCATAGTTAGTAGCTTTCCTCACATGTGGAAAGACTAAGTATCCTTAGGTGAGTCACTAGTCGATGTGTCAACTCAGTTTTGACACATCGCTGCTACATAGAAGGGAGGTTGAACTATTGAGCTAGTCTCATGGGTTCTCATCCGCCACCTTTCCTATTCTTGTGGAGTCTTGTTGTAGAATTTGTCTCAAGCTTCACCTATAAATACCTTATTGGTTGTAAAGCTAATTATTCATTTTCAATACATTGCAAGCTTGTGTTTGATCTCTGCTCCACGATCTTGGTCTTTCACTCGGGATCCCATAATAGTGGTTTACAATTTTTGGCCAAATTGGACACTGAAATTATTATTTTTAACTAAATCTTCACATTCGGGCACCTATAGCGGCTAAACTATGAGGAATTTAAAGATAGTGCAAACTAGAGTCTCATCAAATTTTGTCTGTAGATTCTAAAAATATTTTTTTCAAAATTTTTGGAATCAAATTGCACTTCTTTTTCCATCTCCCACGAAAATTGATTTTTTTAGAAAACAACATTTTTAAAAAGTGACCACCGATAACGATAACTTTTTTTCCATGAAGGATAAAATTCTAATTCTTTCAAATTTAGATTTGTAACTCGATATCTAGTGCTTCCACTTGGTTAGATAGTTTTTATTAAATATTTTTCCTTAATCAACTTTCAAATTCAAACAAATTACAATTCGTATTATCGTATAACACGTTTTTTTGTATATGTCAAAATTTAATTTAATTTTTTGTTGGATCAAGGACTTCAATATCTGGTGCACTCATATTTTTCTTTTTTTTTTGATAATATTCTATTTTTCCACATGTGAAGAACAAACAAATTCATTTTCGATGAAAAACCTATGTTTAATAAAACTTAAAAACAAATACATAACAAAACCAAAACATATTAAAATTATATTCATTGGATAGCTTGTTCTGAGGAATACCATAATCATTTGAAATAAATTTTAAATGAATTCATTTGATCCCCCAAAAGTTAAATCAAAAGTGATTTTTTATCAACATTTTGATAGATGTAAAGGAGACGCATTTATAGGTATGGTTTAAAACTAGCGAGGTTCTATCCAAGGGGGTTTGATCTAAGGTGATTTGATCAAACCCTCTTCAATTAGAATCCTTAAAATAGAACTTTTTAAGGCTTAAATCATTATATTTTCTAAAAATATGTAATTTCAGCTAAAATTCGTTCCTCTCAGGAATTGTAAACCACTATTATGACCACCACGTATATATATATATATATATATAATTTATAGTAATATGATTACATACGAATATACATATTGCATAAATTTATTGCTATTCAATAATCATATTAGATCACATATTATCACATACTCATCAATTGATGAATATGCATGAGGTATTTATATCTCGATTCAACCGTGTAGTTTTGAGTCAAACTCATTGACCCATGTTTCATGAGGAAAAATACCTCCTTCTTATCTATTTATATCTCATCGACCAAACACAAAAGAAAGAACTCACACATATGAAAGAGACTCAATCATGTAACCAAAATCAAAATATTAACAAACAAGATCAAAACATCTTCTAAATCATACTCAAACTAAGCTACAAATAACTTACCATTTCCCAAGTTTTTATCTTAACTCAACCAAACTAGAAGTGCATGTGTGAAAGCTCAATTTAGGTCTTATCAAAGGTTACCAGAAAAAGCCCCTATCCTAAGCGATACTTCCCCTCTCTTCCAGAGGCTCAACCTATTCCTACATTTAGCTTAATGCAACACAAGGGTAGTTAGATGTTCACAATACAATCATTTGCATCATCAAAACATTATTGTATTCACATGACAGTTCATATATATTATTTCATCGCATTTCATCAATATAAACATAATCTTTCATTTAAAAGCAATAATCATCTCAATGCCTATTTTAGTATTTTATTCTCCTACTAAACACATTAAATTCATAATTTTCATTAATCTACACTTTCACTCATGAAATTAAAAATAACTTAGTAACTACGTAACATGGTGACAAATTTGTGTAGGGTACAAAATGTGTCATTATAGTATGTTTTTTGTTTGCTCCATGTATGCTTCATTTTTTATCAATTTTTTCTCTACGTTTACTTCATTTTTTCTTCATGTTTTCTTTGTGCTTGTCCCATGCATGATTTTCTACATCATGTCTTACATGAGTGTGTGTTCCTCTTATCTTAACATTGTTGTTCAATAGGATCCTAATCTTGGGTGCTATTACATCTCCCAACTTAGTGTTATCTTACCCCCTCAATGTTTTGACATAAGAAATCTTTGGATTTTCCATACTTTAGCGTGAGCATAAGCATAAGTTCATACCCTCACTAAAGTGGTAGCTAAATATTGTATTATAAATGATCATTCTTGACAATTTTACACTATGTTTGGCAACCTCTTTGTTGCAAGGTGTGACCCTTGGTCTTCCTTGCAGCACTAGCACTTGGGTTTTTGACATGGTCTAACCACCTCCTGTGGTTCTTAACCGAAGCTTGTATCGGGCATTGACAGGTCAATCTTTTGCTACAACGACAAGTCCAACAATTGGTATCAGAGCTAGTCATAGGTTCAAACCCCTCACTTGTGCTTGCAAGGTGTGACTCTTGGTCTTCCTTGCAGCACTAGTGCTTGGGTTTGTGACATGGTCTAACCACCTCTTGTGGTTCTTAACCGAAGCTTGTACTAGGCATTGATAGGTCAATCTTTTGGTGCAACAGCAAGTCCAACACTCTTAAGTGCATATTTTAATTATACTTATTATTTACCTATTTAATTTTTGTTTTCAAGAAATTGAGTTAAATTTGAGAAATTGAATTAAATATTTATTTAACAGACCTTTAAAAGATAAAAAGGGCTGAAATAGGGTACCCAGTGCCCCTATCCCACCTAATTGGGCCCTAAATCTCAAATATTATTGTTAGCCTCAATATGTTTAACAATCCAAATTCAATTATCATCTTGTCTTAATGGTTAATGAAAAATATGTTGAAACTCATATGAATATAAGTCTTTCCCTCCATTTGAACATATAATAAATTTGAATATCTTTGGAGAATCCTAAAGGAAATTAATAAAATATTCAAGAGCAAAATAAGAAAAATATATACAAAACTATTACAATAAATTACAAGTATGCAACAAATCAAAAAATTCACTTTTATTCATTGTAAGATGTTTCATGTTTTATGTTTATCATTATTTTGAGCACTAACATTTGTAGGATCTCCAAGCATCCTCTAGAATCTCCTTGTATTCCAACAAGAAATGTAGATTTGAATTGTAAGTTATAGATGTGTTATTTATCATTCATTTATATTTTTTTGTCTCTACCACACCAAGAGCACATTATTTATATTCATAATCATCATAGCTATTTGTGGAGGTGGAAAAGCCAAAACGAGGTTTGACCAAGGCAAGCCCCTATACAACACAACCCTTCTCCCCTTGTCCTTCTTGCAGGTTACAAGTTTGAAGTTGAATGAATTGGATTTGAGATATCAAGGCTCCAAAACCCTAATTCAAGAATTTATGTACCTTTCATAATAAAATTAGGGCAAGCTAATTATTCACAAACTATTGGACTTCGAATTTAGGTTTTCATAGTCTCAAACCTATAGACACTATTGTAGCTATACTAGCTTCCATATCCTAAAATTTAGCACTTTCAAACTAGGGCTCCCAATGCCCCAATCCTGCCAAATCAACCTAAATAAATATTTTTGGCTCCTCTTTATCTACTCTTTCTAGTTCTATTTCTTATTTGTGACCTTTTTTTTAATTTTTCTAGAACCTATAATTTTTTGTCACTTTAGTGTTAGTTCACCTAGTTGGCTTCATCTTTCAATCAATCATTACATCTCATCAACCGCAAATAAAAAGGGACCAAAACTATGACTAGTTGTTTAGTTCTCCCTTGAGGACAACAACCAAATACTTTGTTCAAACATAAACATTGAGAGACAAAATTAACCAATACAAATCGTATTGGTTACTTTTGTGTCTCTCAATGTTTATGTTTGAATGAGTGATTTAGGTTAAAATTAACTTTTATCCTATTTGACCATTCACACTTGTGAATATATGTTTTTAATCAAACATCAAGGTCTTTGTTTCACTCAAAAAAAGGAAAATAGAGAAAAAAAATATTTATTCCCTAGGTATTGATGTCCTTATTTCAACAAAAAAGGAAGTTAATTCATATGTATACAAACAAAATTGTGTTATCAAAGTAACCTATGTCTGAATTATAGTTAATCTCACTTTAAAAAGTTATTAAAAAAATATGCAATTTTTTTAATGAAAAAATATATGTGCCCTAAATATTGGTGTTAAAAATCTACATCTAAAAATTTATAATTTTTTCCTTGCTACAAATAAATTTATTCTTTACTAAAGTAATGTCACTTTTTAAAAATACTATTAACTATACAAAATAAGTTATTAAATGCTACATAAATAAAGCAAAAAATATCTCTTAAATTTTGAAAAAATATATACTTATAATCTACATAAAAAAATAAAAATAAAACTCAAAAATATCTAGTTCACACCATCTTCAAAATTCTTAATGTTTTAGTTTCTATGGGTGTTAAAAAGTGAAAATTTGGTGAAAAATATTGATTTCAATGTCCTACTTTGTCGAAAAAGTAGGACACAATATTGTGGGATGAACCCTAAACATGGAGACACTAAATGAAGGTTTATTTTACAATTAATCATTTGATCTACAAATGTTACAAATGGAAGTTAGAGGAGATCCAACTGTCAATTGTGTGTTCATAACCTCGATTGAGTTAACTACTTGTTGATGATCTCCTATCGATTGGGGATCTAATGTTAATTTAGGTTTAGATGAAAAATTAATATAGATGATAAGATTAAGTATTTTTAATTTACTTATGAGTTATTCTATTTTATTTTACAATTATTTAACAATTATTTTATTTTATTTATATTGTTTAGAGTTGCACTATTATTTATTTGCTAAAGAAATGATTAACAAAACACATAAAATACTATAACAGTTTTTTCTAAAATAACTCTTAAATAAATAAAATTAAATAACTTTTAAGTAATTTTTTAAAATGTATAATAATTTTAAAGTAAAATAAATAAATTTTAAGTTAAAATAAAATAATTATTAAATAGTGTTTTTTCTCATATTTTGGTTCTAAATGATTTTGTATTAGAATATTTTTAAATTATTTATTTTTTATTTAAATGTAAATTTTACCTAAAATTATATACATGGATATTAAAAATCATACAAATATGTTATTTTATTTACTAAAAATAGATGCATTTTATTTTCATTTCAAACTATTTAAGAAATATTTAATTTTTTATTTTCTTGAAAGATATTTTATTTTACTTTACAAGTATTAAAAAATGATTTTAGTTTATTTACATTATTTAATAAAAAATCACTTAAAATAATTCTTAATAAAATAAAAATAGTTTTTTAGATTGGCTCTACTATTTTTCCAACTATTGATGATCAAGATAAGATAAAGAGGGTTGGGACCCTCCCATGGACACTTCTAATTTGCGATGATGGAGATAAAGATAAAGAAGGTAGGGACCCTCCCATAAACACTTTTGACCCTGTTGATGTATGGAGAACCGAAAGAGACTCCCATTATTCATGATGATCAAGAAAAAGATAAAGAGGTTTTGGACTCTGTCATGTTTTCTCATTTGAACTATTGGAATTTGATTTCATATATACCCACCCCATTTTTGTGAATGTGTAATTTTATTTATTATAAATGATAAAGCAAACATCTATTCATAAAAATAAATAAAAAATCAAATCAAATAGAATAAAATAAATATTCACATAATGTAAATTGAAACAATTTATATTACTATAAAATATATTTAATATATTTATAAAGAGTTATTTTGTTTTATTTGAAATATATTTTAAAGTTATTTTAAAATATTTTAATAATTTTATTTATTTTTAAAAATATATTTGTTGTTTTTTAATTTTTTAATTTTTAATTTTTATATTGTCACCACATAATATTTGATTGTCGTTAGTGTAAAATATTTTTTCACTTAAATATATTTGTATACTATTATTATACTACTTATAGCAGTATATAAATACAATATAATTATTTTAATTACATTATAAACATTTATTACAATAATTATTAATAAAATATAGATAATATTTAATAATATATTATTAAAACATATAAAATAATGTGAATGTTTCCATTAAATCTAACAAAGTGTCAAAAAATAACCCCTTAAGGAAATTTTGATATCTTTAGATGACAATATAACACTAGATATATATTTTTATTTTATTTTTAAATTAAGAAAATGTAATTACAAATAATAGTGTAGTTATAAAACTGCAAGAGAAAGAGTATAGATATAATAATGTAGTTATAAAACTGCTAGTTATAACATTAGGGGAGAGGGGTCCATAGTGGAGCGGGGTTCAATAGTGGAGATAGAAGTAGTCCTTAGTGGGCCCCATAGTGGAGCACCTTAATATCCAATTGCAAAATACTTTTTATCCATAAAGTACATAAATTGACAAATCATGTGATGCCACATCAACGCACCAATCAAACATGACTTAGTGCACCACTATCAGTGTCACTCTTTTTGAGGGTCTTTATGGATACCTCAACAAAAAGCATGTTGATGTGGCATCATATTTGATGATGTGGCCCTAAAACGAAATATTTTGGCAATTTACAAAATTGGGAGTGATTTGAAATTTCCACATAGAATTTTGGTAAACGTGAAGTTAGAGTGCTCCACTATAGACCCCTCTCCCCTAATGTTGAAGTGAAAAAATAAAAGGTTTCTATGAAGTGAAAACATGGAAAGTTTCTATGTTAAATCACCATGACACTCGTCTTAGACAAGTTCAATCTCTTTTACCAACTCATAACTATATGATAATAACAAACAACATTAAAGTCAAATTTATAAATGTTTAAAATTATTCAACTTTACGCATATACTGACGTCGATGCATTTACGCACAGAAAAGGTAAAAGGTCAACTTCTCTCATTCTAGATGCTCTTTTATTAATTAATACTCCAAAATATTTAGGTAGGACAAGACTATTCATTAAAACTCCTAAACTAGCTGTTTTCTAAATTGTTGACTATATTGCTTATCTATTGTTTTTTATTGTACTATTTTATGCAATTATTCTAAAGAAATTAAATTATTTTTTATTAAATCAAACATCTTAAATATGTATTAATTTAATTATTATATTTATGTTATTATAAAATTTATAGAGGATATATCACTTTGTCAAAAGTCATTAGTCAAAATTATTTATATCTTATATTATGTAGAGTTAACATTAATAAAAAATTAAAAAAATAATAATTTTAAATAATTGAAGATAGATAATTAGTTAATTTTATGGAAAAGAGTGGATTTGTCACACAATTTAAAACCTAAAATTATACACCTTTAATTTAATAAATTTAAGAGTATATATATATGATTCAATCTTTCAAAGTAAAAAATTCTCACTTTGTGGAAGTTATTTTTTTTAGTATAACATTAGTTTAAAAGAATTTATTCAGTTACTTAAAATAAAATAAAATAATTTTTATATTAAATCAAACATTTTTAAATTCTTATTAATTATATTATTATATTTATGTGATATTATAAAATTTGTAGAAGACATACTATTTTTTCAAAATTCATTGGTCAAAATTATTTAGATCTATAGAACCAATATTAATAAAAATATGCTAATATTTTTTAAATTATTATTTTATATAATTTAAAATAAATAATTAATTTTATAGAAAATTGTGGACTGTATCACACAATTTAAAACTTAAAATTAAGTCCAAATACTGTTACTAGAAACTATACCTTAATTTTAATAATATATATATTTCAAAGTAGAACTTTGTCAAAGTCATTAATCTGTCCAAAGTCCGATTACGGGACTCTTAACTCGGTCTTTGCGCTCACTGTTTAAGCGCGTATGACTAAGCAAGCAAAGCGGCCACCTGCTGCGGTCTTCCACTGAAGAAACTTTGAAGCAGCAAATGTTAAAGTTTGTATTAATTTTTTTATTTCTTTTTAAGAAAAGATGGGACGATGATTAAAAACGGAAGTCGACCGGAAACAACGAGGATGAGATCTATCTTTACGTGTTAACGGTTCATTTGACTTTAGAAATGTTCTATCGTGTTCTTCTTATTTCTCTACCATTTCAGACGCGCCATTTCGGTGTATAAATAAGATACCTTACCTCCAAATGCTTCATAGTTTCGGAAGATTAAGTTGGCTTGCTAACAAGAAAAATATCAATCATGGGAGGGTTGTCAAGTGTGCTGAAATTAGCGTTGCTTCTTTGTTTATTTTTTGTAGCGCCATGGGCTGCTTCTGCAGCCGTTGTCCACCGCAAATTCACTGTAAGCTTTTTAACTAGAATTCTATAAATAAATTTTATGAACTGATCGTAATCTAAGTTATGTTATTTAATCTTTTACAGATTCGAACTCGGAACGTGACCAGGGTGTGCAACACACAGACGATTGTAACAGTCAATGGACGGTATCCTGGCCCAACTCTCCGCGTTCATGAAGGCGATAATCTTGTCATAGACGTGAAGAACAAGGGGCCGTATAATGTTACCCTACACTGGTAAGAAAAAATATGCTCAAAATGATGTGAAGCTCTTCATTAATGTTAAAATTCGATAGTTTTAATTGTTTTATGATTTTGCAGGCATGGAGTAAGGCAGTTGAGATCCGGGTGGGCAGATGGACCGGGGTACATAACGCAGTGTCCCATTAGTCCTGGGAGTAAGTATACCTACAATTTTACAATCACAGAACAGGAAGGGACGCTGTGGTGGCACGCACATATCTCATATCTGAGAGCAACTGTGCATGGAGCTTTGGTCATTTTACCTCGCCGTGGAAATACGTATCCGTTTCCCAAACCGGCTGCTGAGTTTTCCATTATTTTGGGTAGGTAGCTATGAAATCTCACTTTATCTTTCATATTATATTTCATTAGAAATACGATCCACGTTTATATCATTCGTGAAGAATCCATTGTTCTAAAAATTTTAAACAGCGGTTTCAAAAGCTTTTATTCCCTTTTTGTTTCTTAATTCTAAAATCTTTAAATGTTTGTGTTTAGAAAGTTATGGTCTATCTAACACATAAAAAAAAAATTATGTAAAAAAATTTATATAAAAAATTCATAAATTAAATATTTTTTGACAATTTATATTTTTCATAAAACATAGAGATTTAAATGATCAAACTTCACAAAATTTTCATAGGAGAGATAGAGGTGGAATGTCAATTTCCTGTGGTCGTTAGCTGCGTACAACTTTTAATTTCAATCTTCTGCTTACGAATTGAAAACGTAACAAGCAAGTGTTTAAATACAGACAAAAGTCCACAGAGCTTTTGACACTCTTTATTATTAGATTATCGATGCCTTTTATGTTTTACGTGATCTTATGACTTCTTAAGAATTTATTTTTTTATTCGGATTAATATATATTTAAATTAAAAGATTCAATTGTCCACGTCTAAGTAGTTGTTGAGAAAG
>VDFB02159532.1:0-24964 GCA_007258455.2 Sequoia sempervirens | reverse complement strand
TTTTGTGGGGTGGAACCGGTCCCGCGCAAGTCGTGGGTTTTATATTAGGCTTAAATTTTGGGAATTTTGGTCTATACTTCTGGAACAAGTTACTCTGTTTTTTATCGATTGTATTGAATTAGTAATTCTCATTAATCAGGAAAGAAATTTTGGAAATAGATCAATTGGATATTTTTCAAAAGCACGGAAATTTTGGAAATAGATCAATTGGATATTTTTCAAAAGAAACCCCCCAAAAATTGTACATATATACATTAGACAGTTTCTCCAATTGCTCGATAATGAGGAGGCGGCCAGATTAGTTAATTTAGAAGGAACGCTTGACATTAAGCAAATGGAATGTCTCTGCACATTCCCAATCATCTGTATAGGCTTTGGAAAGCCTGAGTAACTTGATTGATTTATCCCTCGTTTGCTCAGAGCATCCCATCTGTACTAACAACAGCAACTTGTCAAAGGCACCCGCATGCAACGCCTCCCGCACGGCCCCGCCGTCGGAGGAATTCTGGCAAATATTCCACAAAACAGAGACTGCTAATTCGGTGGCTAAATCAGACACTCTCAACATCTTCTTTACAAGCACTGGTAGAGTTAAAGCATGCGCACAAGCAGCTGCTCGGCCCTCCGTGCAACAGCAAAGGATATCCAGCACCAACAATGCCCTTTCACAAGTTCTCCGATCTGCGTCTACAAGCATTTCCACCAGCAATGGAACAGCCCCCACTTGGACGACCTTGCTCCTGAATCTTTGCCTCAGGGCAATGTTGTATATGATGGCAAGACTTGATTTTGTGGCGGCTGGGCATATGGGTTCTCTCAGAAGCTGCACCAAACCCTCTGCCAATCCTTCCCTTTTTCCAATCATGTTTCTGTATTTATCCTTGGAAACCATTTCCCGAAGAATTGTAACAGCGTTGTTCTTTGCCTCGGGATTGCCCTCTCTGAGATTGCATACAAGAAAAGCAATGGCATCGGACGAGGCAAGCGAATCCAGGGCCTGGGAAGTCAAGGGCAAAGTCATAGTCAGAGCCCCCAGAGCCTCTTCGCATATCTCTACTGACTGTTGTGACCGATTCAAAGCCCCTGCGCTGTGCTTGGCAAAAACGGAAGCGAGAACAGAGGATGCATTTGAGGAGGCGATGCATTTTTTGTTCCTTTCACTTTCCCTGCTCAATCGCCTCAGCTTCCGTATGGATTCCTTCTCGCCGGACGAAATCTCTTCCAGAATTGCATTGAGGTGGGCCGGATCAAGAGGTGCCGTGGGCGTGGGAATTCTGTCTACCCCTCGACCACTGTTGGCCACACACCAATCCTGAATAATTCCACGGACGGTGTGATTTGGGATTGTGTCGTGAGTATGCAGAATCTGATTTGTGACGGGGCACACATTGTTGCCGGCATCTAACCAGGCCTCGATGCTGTGGCGATCGTAAGTAAGGCCAGTGCAGAGAGTGACAGGATCCTTCATCAGCTCCAGTGAGATGGGACATCTCAAATAGCTCGGCACTGTCACCTCAACATCCATTCCCTTCATTCTCTCTATACCCAAATTCAAATTCCTAGTTTAATACATTAATTGTCTCGAGCTGTGCGGATATCTTACACCGAAGTTTTCATAGCTCTAGCTCGCTCTCTGTGTCTATATATACCAAGGAAAATTGAGTTGGGCGAAAGGTCTCGTCAAAGTGGAAATTAAAAGTAAACGCCTGCACAGGAAACGGTCCGTTCAAGGGCATACAAGCCCTGATACGCTAACGACTGGGTCATTGGAGACTAATAAATGAACTCCATTGAACGTTGAATCTTTGACTTGGACCGTTCGTATTAAGTTTGAGCTTGGGGTGTTTGGAACCTTGGGCGCTTAACGTTCTATGTTGTTAACAATTAATTAAGATGTCGAGGACATTCTAAAGTTTTCTTTCATTGTATTCATTAAAGACATTCTATGTTGAATCACTTACAATTATATGGATTTTCCATCTTGTATATTAGGGGAGAGGACCCAATAGTTGAGCATGTTCTAATAGTTGTGATAGTAGTTGTTAATATAATGCCTAATAGTTGTGATAGTAGTTGTTTATATAATATCAATAGTTGTGACTTGACTACCCATAATTAAACAAAATGTATTCTTTTGATCTAAAAAGTAACCAATCATGTGATGCCACATCAGCGTTCAACTATCCATGATGTGAATGCACAAGTATTGGTAGCACTTTTTTTTTGGGCCTTTTTAGACACCTTGACAAAAAGCATGCTGATGTGGCATCATATTTGATGATGTGGCCATGAAACGAAAGTTATAAGCAGGGGACTTGCCAAGTAAGCTGCTATAAAAAATTGGGAGTGATTTGAAATTTCCACGTTGGATAATTAGAAGTGCGAAGTTAGGGTGCACAACCATTGGGTCCTCTCCCTTATCATCAATTTATGATTTTTTTAGATTAAAATTTTTTTAATCTAGTAATTTTTTTACTATTTCATAATATTCAATTATTCACAAATACAATAATGAATCTTTTGTTTAAGGCTTTCACATGTATACTTTAATAGATACATTGGCAGTACTTTTATACATTGCATGGATAATTTTTTAAGGAAATAATAAAAAAATCCAAAACAATATCTAATTTATTTTTTCCTAGAAAAATGTTATCAATTTTTTTTATTCAAACTCTAGATGATATTGCCCCACTTGACTACAAAACATGAAAAGTATACAATCTTTATCCAATTTTCTCCCATTTGTTGAATATTTTACATAGGGGACACACCTTTGGATTTTAAGTTAAGAACAACCATGCCCATTGATTTTCTATACTAGATTATTTTTAGCACACACATCGTTTATCATTGAATCAACAACATTATTCTTAGTATCAATATTTTCCAACAATTTTTGCTTTTCTTCAACCATTTCTCTCTCAAAATGGTACTATACACTAATATGATTTGATTAAGTATGATAAGAAGGATTCGTAACCAAACATATTGCACTTTGAGTATCATAATCAATCCTCGCTACTTTCACAACCTTTGTAACCACTCTTTCCTTATACACATGAGTAGCTACAATTTACTTTGCCTCTTTTGTAGATTCAACAACAAAGTCTTGTATTGCCAAGTCTTGTCCCTTAATTCGGTCCATCAAGTCTTTCCGTTGATGCGTTTTGTTGGAAGAGGGACATTAGGGATGGGGTATTATGTCATAATGTCTATACATAGATGCGTTTTGTGAGGAGATTAGCTTCTCCCATAAATATATACATGATATAAATAATACATTTTATTAGAAGAGTAGTCAATCCCTATAAATTGGCACAAGGACCCTGTAATTTAGTGTACTATCCTCAAATTTGTGTGGGAATTCAGGCAGGTCAATTAGTACAAACACTAGTGTTACCCTTCATTACAACCAAACAAGCAAAAGCGTTTGTTTTCTGCTAACGAGTAATATCATCATGGGGTAGTAGAGTTATTTTGTTTAGATTCGATTCAGTGGCCATGGGAATGGATTCACTTCCAGATTTCTTAGGAAAATAAGGCGAAAACTAATTGTTTATCACTCACTTCTATTTCTGTCTCTGCTCTACCCAAACTCTAAATAAAGTTTCCTGAAAGAAGCGCTTTTCATTGTAACCGCTGCAGAACTGTTCGGAAAACGATAAATAACAGACTTTGTAAAACCAGATAAAATGCAAACAATTTTCTTTCATCGCATCAGAGTGGCGCAGCGGAAGCGTGGTGGGCCCATAACCCACAGGTCCCAGGATCGAAACCTGGCTCTGATATCCAATACAGATGATCAGTTGTGGCTTCCGATGGTTTTCTATTTTGCATTTCGCACTCTATTACAAAGTACTTATGCAACGATTTTTAAATTTATCTCCGCTCGGTGTATTATAACAGAAGCAAAGTTAGGGCCGGCTGATCAAGATCGAGATAGAAACCCACTAGGTTAGGAACGAGATACAACATAACAAAACACCATTCGCGGAGGGGTGGTGGCGCAGTTGGCTAGCGCGTAGGTCTCATAGCTATCTTTGAGTAATCCTGAGGTCGAGAGTTCGAGCCTCTCTCACCCCATTAGTTTTTCGTTTTAACTTCCGATCCTAACCAAACTGCAAATTTCCATCCTTTGCTGACTTGGACCTTTCATAAGGCAATGTTGAAATTTCCATACCCATCCCAATAACTACTTTGTTTTGGGTTAATTTTTCTGGAATAATTATTAAATTAGCACTTCATGAAAAGAGATGCAATTGTTAGGTGGATTGTATTAGCAACTATGGTCCTGGCTCAACCCTATGGTGAAATTTTGGTGAATAAATTTTCTCAGGTTGCCGTTGCCCATCAAAGACTGGTTTACTATTATTCTTTGCAGTCACCAACAAATTGAAACTTGCTAGTCATTAGTGCTATTATTCTATGTAGAAAACGAGCATGCCTATTATGTAAATAGAGGTAATTTTTTTTAGAGATACCAAGTGTTTTTGTTGACAAAAAAGTTGTATAGACGATTGTCGTTGCATCAAATGATCGATCTGTTAATGTCTCATACAACCACCAAAATTAATGAATCTATGGGAGGGGGTTAAGCCATGTCAGTAACCCACAAGCATTGCGCTGCACAACCAAAATAAATAGAAATCTAAAACCATCAGATAAACAAAAAAATTATTTCACAATTTAAAATATTTCTATGTGAATTAGAGATTATGTTATAAATCATTTAAGTGTAGACATGTGAAATAAAACAACGGGCATGAGAAAGAAAAACCCCTGACAATGACACGAGAAAGAAAAGCCATTGATAAGTTCAAAAAGATGAAGTTTTTGAGAATGTTTGTTGGAATGTTTTAAGGTCTAAAATGTTGCTAGCATATGATAGTTCATGCAACAACTGAAAAAAGAAAAGGTGGTTTAAAAGATAAATGCCAATAAGCTTTTTTCAAACAATTGTGAATAGATGAAAAACAATTGAAAATTATTTTCAACACTTGATACATTGGGTATTAAGTGGCATTGTTATACATTAATACCTTCAAAATCATACACACTTTGACTATATTCTTATATGTTGTGTTGAAATTTAGGAATCATGTGATAAAACCTCAACTATAAGGTTTTGTTGGGGAGGTCGTTCGTTTATGCAATCTAGCACTTTCTTACCTTAAATACCATGTAGCCTCAATTGGGGGTTTTGGTGATGCTTCTTATGCATGTTGTTTCAAGCTTCTTGATCAAAATCATGGCTAAAACTTAAGTCTCTACATTGTGTATTATAGTGACACAATAAAGAAAGTGTTGTTTTTTCTATAAGGTGAACAACTGTCAATCTATTTGCCCCGCCCAGGGCTTAAATTTGATGGCAATATGACTGTATTTATAGATTTTTGCCGTAAAATACAATCAAAATATTTAGAAGATTGTATCAGATGAAAGGAGAGATTTTGGATAGATTGTCAAAATTTATATAGAATTATATAATGATATATATATTTAATTTATATATAATTTTACTTACACTAAGGTATATCATAATGTTTTATGGGCACCTTTGAATAGATAACCATCATTAAAAAAATTGTTGACAAACAAGGTCGACCGTCAAATTTAAGCTCTGACACCACCTTCATCTATTTCATTGTGTGCTCTAATTCTTTCATCCCTTTCCCATGGAAGATCATAATTGCTTGGCTAATAGTTGTAAATATTCTCAAGATTGGTGTGCATTTTAAGACATATAAGTACAAGATTTCTATTTGGAAAGAAATTAAATATATATATTAATACTATAATTAATAACCATTAAAAATAGTATGAATAACTATTTTATATATACAATATTATTTTATATATACAATATTATTTTATATTATAATTATCTCAATGTGTGTTATTTATAATACAATTTTGTTTTTTACTAATATATAATATTTATCATTATTAAAGATAAAATTATATAAGTTAAATTTTCTTTTAAAATTCTCCCAAAAGACATTCTTTCCAATTTGAAGGAATATAATGGTCATAACTATATATATTTGCTTAATCATTAGATATTTTAAGAAGTGCTTTGTTGTGATCTAATAGATCAACTAAAATAAGTTTAATCAAATTCATACTCAACAAGATTAGAATAACAACATCTATGGTTTCTTAAGTCTTGGCGAGCTTGTTAGATTCATATGGTATAGAGAAAAGGAAAAAGTGTTTGCAACTTGATACAAATTTTCTTTCACATCATTACCTTCACACAATTTTTTGAATTTTAAATATTTGAATAGTAGGATTATTAAGATTATAAGATAGCTATTATTAGTTTCTAAAATATAGAATTCAATATTCTTCAAGTTTGTGCATATACTCTTAAAGTAAACGGAAATATCATTAAAACAATGTTTATTTTAGATATCTTTATTTCTATATCTCATAAACATCATAAAATTTCTATGTGTTGTTCTACAATTTTGAAATTGATGCTAATTTTAGAACAATTTACCCTAATTTTAGAACAACTTTCCATAAAAACTATGCATTTTTATATTTACTGTACAATTTTAAACTTTAATGTGGACCATTTTGGAGGGCTAGGTAAATTGTTAAATGACATTATGGCATGCCTACATATGGCTACAATGGAATTATGTTATTGTTTATTGTGAACTTGAAGCCTAGGTAATTTACTAGTGTCCACCTCAATGTGAGCAACTGCTTGTCATTAGGTTATAGGTGGGAGTCCCACAATGTTTAGAGACTTGTAGATTGGTAGCCGTATCGTTGTTTTTATAGATTCAATGTACTAAACAAAAATAGTGAGAATGATGGTCTATTTTTTATTATATCATTTATCAAAGTTTAATTTTTTGGTATGATCAGATTGATATTATTTGACCCCTGAATAATTTTTATGGATCATTCACTTGTGACAGTTTAACCAAATTATAAATGCTACTTTAAATATATGCTCCCTCATAATATTGTAATTTGGCATATAATAATAAATATACTTATATTATTATGATGTTTAATATTATATAAATTGTATTAATATTATTATATATTATATTCTAGAATAAAATGTATTAAATATAGATATAAAATTAATATGATTACTAATTACTATTTTTTAATAATACAAATTAAATTAACATATAAAATAATACAATATATAATAGATATATATAAATAAACTTATATTTTATTACAAATTAAATTAGCATATAAATGTAATATAAATAAAATTTTCAATATATATTATATTATTTCTATTATTCATTGTATTCTTTAATGAAAATTATTAAATGTAAATATATAATTGTTAATTATAATTAGTACTTATTATATTTTAATATAGTGCATATTAAAATGACATATAAAATCCAATACTTTAACCACTTTGGGAGAGAGAGCAAGAGAGAGGGGGCAAAAAAAGAGATAAGGGAGAGACAATTCTATATAGAGATAGGTATATATATAAAGAGAAAGAAACTTGAAATATAAAGAGTGAGAGAAAGTGATATTTAGATAGATAGGAAGAAATATATATATATATATATATATATATATATATATATATATATATATATATATATATATATTTCTTATATATATATAGAGAGAGAGAGAGATATATATATACGAAGGGACAAATAAACAAAAAGAGGTAGAGAGATTGAGGGATAAAAAGGGAGTGGGAGAGATAGAGATAAATACTGAAAGATAAATTATCAAATTACTATTCTATTTATATATTATTATATATTATATTGTACAATACAAATTATGAGATATAATAAATAATATCTTTTTATACTGCAAACTAAATTAACATATAAAGAATTCAATAACTTTATTGACTAAGAGAGGGGATAAATATAACCTAAAGGGAGGAACAAAAAAATGGAAAGAGAAAAGAGGTAATGGAGCGTGATTCTCTTCCTCATTTTTAAAGGTTGTGTTTTAGTTGTGTTTGGATCCTTCTAGGTGGATGCATAGTTTATTTGAAGCTATTGCTTCTTCATTTAAACCTTTGTTGCACAAACGACATCATTTTCTAAATAGTCTACAAATTGACCTCATGTACTACACAAATGTATAACTAAAAGACCAATTTTTTTCTCCATTGTCTTTGCCGACCTCTTCAGCATACCCATTGCACACCAAGGTACGATTCTTGGTTTAGTGTACTATCCTCCAAATTTGTGTGGTTATTGTGTTACCCTTCATTACAACCAAACAAGCAAAAGCGTTTGTTTTCTGGTAACGAGTAATATCATCTACATAGGTAGTAGAGTTTCTTTTAGATTTGATTAAGTGGCCATGGGATTGGGAATGGATTCACTTTCAGATTTTTTAGTAAAATAAAGCGAAAACTAATTGATTATCACTCACTTCTATTTCTGTCTCTGCTCTACCCAAACTCTAAATAAAGTTTCATGAAAGAAGCGCTTTTCATTGTAAGCGGTGCAGGACTGTTCAGAAAACGATAAATAACAGACTTTGTAAAACAACATAAAACGCAAACAATTATCTTTCATCACATCAGAGTGGCGCAGCGGAAGCGTGGTGGGCCCATAACCCACAGGTCCCAGGATCGAAACCTGGCTCTGATATCCAATACAGATGATCAGTTGTGGCTTCCGATGGTTTTCTATTTTGCATGTCGCACTCTATTACAAAGTAATTATGCAACGATTTTTAACAGGCAAAATCTTTAAATTTATTTCCGCTCGGTGTAGAATAACAGTAGTTTCAGTAGATTGAGTGAAAGCAACAGAAGCAAAGTTAGGGCCGGTTGATACAGTCAAAGAATCTGTTGATCAAGATCGAGATAGAAACCCAATAGCTTAGGAGAGAGCTACAATATAACAAGAAAACCTTGACAGAGGGGTGGTGGCGCAGTTGGCTAGCGCGTAGGTCTCATAGCTATCATTGAGTAATCCTGAGGTCGAGAGTTCGAGCCTCTCTCACCCCATCATTTTTCTCGCTTTAACTTCAGATCCTAACCAGACTGCAAATTTCCATCCTTTGCTGAGTTGGACCTTTCATAAGGCAATGTTGAAATTTCCATACCCATCCCAATACCTATTTTGTTTTGGGTCCATTTTTATGGAATAATTATTAAATTAGCACTTCATGAAAAGAGGCGCAAATGTTAGGTGGATTGTATTTTATATAGAATGAGAAGTATAGTTGCTAAAACCTACGGGACCAAGACTAGTGAAATTAACAGCAGATGTTTTCGACTGGCAGGAAATGGATAGTATTAATGTTAGTTTAATAACAACGATCTGGGGCTTTGGAGTGGGGTTAGGTAGAGGAATATTAGCATCTATGATCCTGGCTCGACCCTACGGTGAAAGTTTGATGAATGAATTTTCTCAGGTTGTCGTTGCCCATCAAAGACTGGTTTACTATTAAGAATTCTTAGCAGTCCCCAACAATTATAGATTGGAACTCACTAGTCATTAGTGCTATTATTCTGTGCATGTCTACTATGTAAATAGAGGTAATTTTTTTGCAGAGATATCAAGTATTTTTGTTGACAAGAAAGTTGTACAGATGGTTGCCCATCAAAGACTGGTTTACTATTATTCTTAGCAGTCACCAACAATTATAGATTGAAACTCACTAGTCATTAGTGTTATTATTTTGTGCAGAAAAGGAGCATGTCTAAAGGAGCATGCCTATTATGGAAATAGAGATTTTTTTATTTTTTTTTAATAGATATTTAGTGTTTTTGTTGACAAGAAAGTTGTACAGACGGTTGTCTTTGCACCAAAAAATCGATCTTTTAATGTCTAATACAACCGTCAGAATTAATGAATCCATGGGAGATGGTTAAGACATGTCACTAACCCAAACGTTGCGTTGCACAACCAAAATAAATAGAAATTCACAACCATCAAATAAACAAAAAAATTGTTTCACAGTTTAACGTATTTCTATGTGAATTTGAGATTATGTTATAAATCATTTAAGTGCAGACATGTGAAATATTTAATAGCAGACATGAGAAAGAAAAACCCGTGACAATGACATGAGAAAGAAAAGCCCTTGACAAGTTCAAAAAGATGAAGTTTTCAAGAATGTTTGTTGGAATGTTTTAAGGTCTGAAATGCTACTACTATATGATAGTTCATGCAACAACTGCAGAAAGAAAAGGTGCTTTAAAAGATAAATGCCAATCTGTTTTCAAACAATTGTGAATAGATGAAAAATAGTTGAAAATTATTTTAAGCACCTGATACATTGGGTATTTAGTGGCATTGTTATACATTAATACCTTTAAAATCATACACACTTTGACTATATTCTTATATGTTGTGTTAAAATTTAGGAGGTATGTGATAAAACCTTAACTACAAGGTTTAGTTGCTAGTGAAATCCATGAATAATAGCAATAATAATAGCTGGCTTGAACAAGCATTTTCCCTCTCACCCACTCAACAGTAGAGGCAGGGGGTCATGGGGATCCTACTTATAAGTCCACTACATAGTCGACTTCCACCAGCTTCTATAAGTACCGGGCTTCCTCTCATATGCCTCTTTTAACTATCACTTATCATAGGTATGGAGAAAGTGAAGGGGAACCATTTTACACGAAGTCCATAACCATCTTTATGAATATTTAAGGTCCTCATAGAAGTTAATAAGATCAAAAGTGGAATGAATGGTTTTATAAAACACAAAGCTAGATTAATTTTAGGCTAGAAAAACTGGATTATAAATGAAAGCAGATTGTTATGCTTTCAAGTCGATAGAAAATTGAATCATAATAAAATCTTAATAATTTGAAACTTTATATGTGAAAACAATTATAAATAAAATCACATAACCAATCTCATTTATTTAACATAACCACATAACAATAGGATTGTTTTTGAATGAAGTAAAACTAAAAAATTGATCTGGCCACATGTATAGATTCTTAAAAGAAAAATCACTACACAAATTCTACTATGATGAGAAAAAAGGGGAAAAGTTTATAGGAAAAACTTTTTGAAACCCTACCAAAGCATAAATTTATAAAAAATAGATGAACTAAGACAATTCTCCCTATGGGTATGTGCAGGATCATGATGGGCCAAAAAGTGGCAATATGATGGGTATTTGTAGGGTATGTGGCTGACAACTTTTTTTTTACTCAAAATTGATGAAACAAAAGGGTTTTTAAAGGAGATTCTTAGATTTCCACCAATATAAATTATGTTTTACTTTGAATTTAATAAATATATATTATTCATTTTCTATTTGAATTACGACTAAAGCCCCGATTCATAGATCGATTGAAAACATCTATAACTTTCAAAACGATATCACATTTTTTGAATTCAAAACATGTGTCACATTCTATGCTTTGCATACTATAGGATTAAAAATAAATAAATTGAATTTCATGAAGTTTTGACCAAGTTAAGTGGTCAAACATATGATTTTTTATATTTTTAAAAGTTGTAATAAAAAATCATAATTAATTATTTACTTGGAAAAAATTAAAAAATATGTATCACATCCAGACATGAGTCCTCTACTTAAATCTAAAATCTTATAAAAAATACTATGATTTTATTGTGGTTAGGTGGTTAGAGACACCTACTTCTTATTTTTCCTTGAAATTTAAGTACTACTACATTGAAATTTCAAATTTTTACCAAATAATTTTTTCCTTTTAAAATAAACCTAGTAGTTTAGAAACTAAATTCAATTTTCTACAGATTCTATTCTTATATATTTTTGAAATAATATAAATAACTCATCCAAATTTTATGTCAAGTTGCCTAACTCTGATTTTGCTAATTTTTTTGCCACTTAAGGGCCTATTTTTTCCATGATGATCCTGCACATACCCCTATAGCTATTGCTTCAATCTATTCGCAAAAATAAAAAATTAGGTCTAAAAATATCAAGGTTTTAGAGCTATTAAATTCTTGGGATCAAGAAAAGATTTATGTAGTCTTCAATTGAAAAGTATATCTTGCTCATGCTTCACATATTCCAATCACTAGATAGTGTGTTCCTGCTTCTTACCATTCATGCAACAATAGTAAAATGAAATATTAACCATTGCCAGTAGTTTAGATAATATATGTTAGTAGCTGTCAAAAGAGGTATGCGTCAATTTAACATTGTAGCTTGGGAAAATTCTCTGACACCAGATATATTAAATTACCAACAAATGCCAAACCACTATAGCCTATCGACTAGTGATATATTTTTATACAAGAGCTTGAAGGAATTAGTTAAGAGGAAATTAAAAATAAAATCTAAATTTATTTTAATATTACATAATTAGTTATTTATTGTCATATAACAATATAAATTTATACATGTTTTGATTATAAATATGAATTTTAATTTGTAAAAATATCATTATATCTATATTTAGATATAGATGTTATTCAATATTTTTTAAATTCTTGATCATGAATTTTCTTTTTTTAACATTAATTTTATAAAAGATATTTCAACTATTATAAATAGCATAGCAATAAAAACAAAACAAAGAAATAAAAAACATTGAAATGTAATATCTACCATTATAAACTTCATTAAAGAAATAAACAAATATTTTTAAATTTGAAATCTCCACAACAATCCACTTTCACAAAATAAAATATCAGTAGACCTTCTT
Organism: Sequoia sempervirens; assembly: GCA_007258455.2. NCBI lineage: Eukaryota > Viridiplantae > Streptophyta > Pinopsida > Cupressales > Cupressaceae > Sequoia > Sequoia sempervirens. The sequence continues at coordinate 12,324 of VDFB02159532.1, read as the reverse complement.
TTATAAAAGGTTTCCAATCTAGAATATAAACCGCTAGAGACATCAAAATTAAAATATTGATAACATTTTTATTGAAAAAACATCTCATTTGATATCTGTTTACCTAAAAAAAATAAGTTACATGAAGTTTTCCTTTCCCACAAAAAAGTACAAAAAGAAGATTCTCTTTCCTGATTTAACCAAAAAAAAATATGCATATATAGAGCCCATGACTGGTTTTAATGATTGAACAAAATTACACTCAAAGCCCTTCATGTCTATTTTATCAATGGAGAAATAAAACTAGAATTTAAGAAGTGTATAATTTTAAGAGGTAATTAGCAAATAATTTCTATCAACATGTGCTTGAATTCACTATAGTTAACCAATCCATCTTCGTCATGTTAGGATTTCTAACGAAGAACATAATATCAAAAACCTTGTGCTTCCACAAAAACATTTGCACACAATGAACCTAATTCACATTACCAAAGAGATTGATAAAAGATTAAATGATTAAAATGTACAATATGACCTTGCATATATAGGCGAGGAAGAGATAATCCACCTATCATGTGGATTGACAAGTGCCCCATGATGTGGCACAAATAAGTAGACAAGTGTCTTATAGGTGTCAACCTTTGGATCACTTGGAATGTGCAAATCAACAACCTATTTGACTAAGTCATCAACCTTGATGCCAAGTGTTGAGTGACCTTTGATGTGAGATGGAGAATCTTCCAACCTCAAAAGGTATGTACATGAGGTTTACCAAACAACTTGGTAACCTCTAGAGGTCTAAAGGTTGCACATACAATTAGACAAGATGTTGTCTAACCTCATCAACCTAAATATATTTAAGTATAGTGAATAGATAAATTATTCACTCTACCACCCCTTGTTAAGTGATACTTGGGGAGATTGAATTTTTTCTTGATGGTTGGATGACGTCTCTGGTTTTCCTATGCTGAGCTAGGGCATCCGTGCCCTAGCTCCTCTTCTTTTCTTTCCTGCTGTGCATGGAGTGGGGGGCATTTGTCTATGTGCAGGTAGGGGCAGGTATTCTGCAAACCTTGCTCTGTGTTTTTGGTGGGCGTTTGATGGCTGGTTGTCCCCGTCTACTCGCGGTCGGCTCTCCTTTCCCTTTGTCATTTGGTGGATGCGACCTGGGGTTAGAACGTGGCTGTGACGTGAACATTCTTTGTTAAGGGATATGTGTGTTGGAAGGTGTGCTTTGCCAAGTCGAGGGTGGGGTTTGGTGTGGGGTGTGGAGCGGGGTTTGTGAACTAGTATTCGTGTTATGGTAGGAGAATAGGTGTGAGCCTTCATCTCTGTTGGGGTGGGGTTGTGAGGTGCATCTTCCTGTGGAAGTCCGTCTTGTTCTTGGGGTTTCTGGGGGTTTGCATGTCGGAGTAGGGAATTTTTTCCCTCTATGTTGCACGGGGAATCTTCCAGGGTTGGCCCCAAAATGGATTTCCAATCGGTGATTGGTTCGAAACCAACTCTTTAGAACTCGAAGGTTTTTGAGAATAATCTCTTTTCGGTGGAACCCAAAAATGTTGTGTCGGGTCTGGCAGGAGGGCCTAGAATTCCAAAGATTAATGGGTGCCTTGAATGATGTAAAGAGAGGTCGAGTGTAGTCATTCCGATGGAGATGATGGCTGAAGACATTGATTATTATTCAAGGCACTCTCTTTACTGCAAATTCTTAGGTTTGAAAATTTCTTTGCAATTTTTGGAGACGTGGGCTCAAAAGACATGGATGCTTGAAGGAGAGATGGAGATCCACCTCCTAGCAAATAATTATTTCATGATTACATTTGATTTTTTGGCTAATCAGAATAGGGTTTTTGAAGTAGGCCCGTACTTTTACAACTAGGTGGGCTTGTTCATTAAGCCATGGCATGTTGGCTTCAACCTAGCGGAGGAGCTTCCGAATTAGGTTCCAGTTTGGGTTCGTCTTGCAAGGCTTTCGATGGAATGTTGGCGAGAGGATGTGTTGTTTCTATTAGCCTCGAAGCTGGGGAAACCCGTGGGTTTTTCACAACAAACTCAATTCAAAAAGGTAATGACTTTTGCTCGATTCTGTGTGGAAATTGATTTAAGTAAACCATTGCCAGACTCTTTAGAAGTGAGTGCAGGAGATTACTCATGGGTGTAGCAGCTTGATTATGAAATGCTTCCTTTCTGTTGTCATTTTTGTCATGAATATGGTCACCTTCTGCGCAGATGTCCAAAGGCCAAGCCTTGGAGACTCAATCTTTTTAGCCTTCGACTAACCCGCCTAGGGTGGACAAGGGAAAGTATCCCTTTAAGGGTTTTGGTGGTAGGGAAGATGGTTTTACTCCAGTTAGTGGCTGCAACAGAAATAAAGGTCATAAAAGGACTTTGAAGGACAAGCAGGAGGAGGACACTTTCAACAGGTTTGAGGTGTTGGAGGATCTTATCCAGCAAGAGGTAAACCCAGGATTTTTGGATCTGGATCAGGGGACTTTGGATATGGATCTACATGACCTTCTAGTTGAGGCTTCACATGCTCCCTAACAGGGGGTGCGGGAGTACCATGCTTTGATGAGGTTGGGAAAGTTCCTGGACAGGCATTGCTCAATTCAAAGGCACCTATGACTCCATTTGCTGATGGGACCTTGGCTTTAGGGACAAATCGATAGTTGGAGGTTCAGGATAAGTTGGGTGGTAGTGCTGAGGTAGTGAAAGATAGTGTGGACAAGGATCACCTCATGCATAAAGTGGGTTTAGAGGTGGGTAAGAAGATTATCAAGACGTCCTCTCAGTTGGGTGTTTTGCAAAAATCCCTCAAGAAAGGGGGGCCTAAGAAAAACTCTAAGCTGGGAAGGAAGAAGGACGAGGAGAAGATTAGGATGATAGGGGAGACTTTGGTGGAGTCGGGGTTAGTCAAGACTCTAGATTCACATTTTTCATGCCCCTCGAAATGATAGTTCTCTCTTGGAATGTAAGGGGCTTGAATAGTGGCCCTAGACAAAAAGTCGTTCGAGATTTGATTGGGAGTCATTCGCCTGATGTTCTTTTTTTGCAGGAGACTAAGCTTTCGGTGGAGGGTATGATGGATTTAGTTCCTAAGTTATGGAGGAATGGTGATTGCCAATGCATTGGGGCTCAGGGGTCTTTTGGTGGGGTGGCATGCTTATGGAACTTGTGGAAGATCTGCCCCCTTTGGTGGGTGTCTTTTAAGTCCTCCCTTTCCATGGTGGCCTCTTGTTTTATGTCTGGGGAAATAACACTCTTCTCCAATGTGTATGCGCCTGTGGAGTTGCTTGGAAAGCAGCTCTTGTGTTCCAACATTCATTTAGTTTGCAACTTATGTCCTTACCATCCTTGGATCATTGGAGGTGATTTTAATGCTATCATGGAGTTTGCTGAGAAGAGGGTTGGTATAGCAAGGCTGGAGGCTTCCGCGTTGTTGCTCCAGGACAATGTCTCTGCTTTGAATCTTATGGATGTCAAGCCAAGCAATGGTCTTTTTACTTGGAATAATAGGAGAATTGAAGATACTTCTATTTATGAAAGACTTGATAGATTTATGGTGTCTAGTTTTTGGTTAGGGGACAGGTGGATGACAAGCTCTGAAATTCTTAATAGTCAGGATTTTGACCATTGGCCTATTAAGCTGGTGGCGGATATGCCTCAACGTTGTGCTCGAAAATCCTTTAAGTTCCAACTCATGTGGCTCAGGGATGAATCTCTTCATAATTTGCTCCCTAGTTGGTGGGATTAGGGGAAGCCAACATATAGCACTGCTATGTACTCTTTCTCGAAGAGGATCTAGTATGTTAAATACAGATTGAAAAGATGGAATAGGCAACATTTTAGTAATTTATTTCAGGAAAAATAGATGGCCCAAGATAATCTGGATCTAATCGCCAGGCATATTCGGGATCAAGGCCTCTCGGAGGAGTTGAGTTTGTTAGAGGCTGCTGCATTAAAAAAGCTTGAGGAATGGGAGTTAAGAGAAGAGATTTTTTGGAAACAGAAGTCTCATATTGAATGGCTTCAAGCTGGTGATCAGAACACTTCTTATTTTCCATAACTCAGTTAAAGATCAAAGACAAGGTAATGCTCTTTCTTCTATCTTGTTGCCTAATGGGGAGACTTTGTCATCTTCATCTTCTATTTCTGCTGAATGCATTCGATATTTTTCTACCCTATTCTCTGAGGATTCACCTCCTACGGAGGAGGATGAAGCAAGGATTTTAGATTGTATCCCGAAGCTGGTGACTAATGAAATGAATGAATCTTTGCTTTCTCCCATTAACTTGTCAGAGCTTGAGAATGTTGTGTTCCAAATGAAGAAAGGTAAAGCGCCTGGACCTGATGGGTTCCTAGTTGAATTTTTTCAAGAGTTCTGGGAAGTCATTAAATTGGACCTTTTGGAGGTTTTCTAGGAATCCTTTATGCATAAACAAATGTTGAAATCCCTTAATGCTACTTTTTTAGCTCTTATTCCTAAGGTGGAGGGAGCTAACTCCTTGGATCTGTTTAGACCTATTGCACTATGTAATGTTGTGTATAAAATTATTACTAAGATGATTACAAAAAGGGTGAAACCTTGGCTTGAGGATTTAATCTCTAAAGAACAAGGGGGTTTTGTTGCTGGCAGGTAGATCATGGATGGGGTGGTTATTGCTGCTAAGGCCATACACACTATGGAATCTTCAAAGGAGAAATCTATGTTTATCAAGATGGACATGGCTAAAGCTTATGATAATTTTAAATGGAGCTTTCTGTTTAAAATACTTAGAGCTTTTGGCTTTGCTAAGGGCTGGATTGATTAGGTTAGGAGTTGTGTCACTTCCTCTTCCTTCTCGGTGCTTATCAATGGTGAGCCCACTTGCTTGTTTGGTGCTTCTAGAGGTCTCAGGCAGGGAGATCCCCTATCTCCTTACTTATTCATCCTTCTTGTTGAAGGCCTGGGAAGGCTCATCTGTGCTCAGGTTACTAGCAGCTTGCTCCAGGGATGGAGTTGGGGAGAAGATATTCCCCCTCAGGCTCATCTGTAATTTGTTGATGATACTGCCTTGATGGGCAGGGCAAAGGTTGAGGAGGCTCTTAATTGGCGTAGTGTGTTGGATAGTTACTTGGCGGCTTCAGGGCAGTGCATAAATGAGGGGAAGTCCTTCATATATTTCTTCCACACTCCTAAGGGTATTCAAAGGAGAATTGTTGGTATCCTTCAGTTCCAGATTGGCTTGCTTCTTTTTTCCTATCTTGGAATCCCTCTTGTGGTTCGCTCTACCCCCAAATAGTTTTGGCAGGAGACTCTTGATAAGTTTAGAAGATTGGTCAGTCATTGGACTTGCAGGTGGCTCTCTTCAGTAGGTAGAGTGACTCTTCTAAAGTCGGTGGTCCAGACTCTCCCTATTTATAAGTGCTTTATTCTTTCTTCTCCTTCAAGTTTTATTAAAGACTTCAAGAAATTGTCTCGTCAATTTTTGTGGGCTGGTAATCTTACTCATAGAAAATGGAGTTTTCTAAAGTGGGATGTTGCTTGTAGGCCAAAACAAGAGGGGGGTCTTGGTCTACGACGGATAAATTTGAATGGGCAGGCCTTGGCTACTAAGCTATATTGGCACTGGTGCTCTCAACAACACGTGCTGGGCTAAAATTCTGACCTTCAAATATTTGGGGGCGATGGACAGTAGGGAGGTTGTAAGATTCAGTATGGAGGGGAAAGGCTCAATGATCTAGAATACCCTTAAATGAGGTGCCGAGCTGGTTAAACAGGGACTTTTTTGGATTTGTAATGGGGGTCGAGAGGCTCTCTTCTGGCATGATTCTTGGGATGGATACCCACCCATTTTGTCCTCTCATCGCCACCTCCAAGATTTGTGTCAGTCTTTTGTGGAGGCAGGTTGGAGTCATGTGGTAGATTTCAAATTTCAACAATCTTTGGGATAGATTTTTGTGGCCAAGTGGAAGGATCCCTTGGATTGGCCGCATGGTGGTTCGATGGAGGATCATCAAGAGCTTGCTAAGATCTTATTAGGTCATGCTTGTAATTCTCTCCATGGGGGAGGTGTTCTTGCTTGGGGTCCTAACTTGAAAGGAAAATTTTCAGTTGCTTCTGGCTATCAAGTGTTGGATAAACAGGCTTTCAGGAACTCCCAGGTTTCTTGGTGGAAGCATGTTTGGAATAAATTTGCTTATCCCAAGTGTAATTTTTTCTCCTAGCTCATGGTTCAAGGTAAATGTCTTACTTGGGAACAACCTTTGCAAACGGGGGTTTCTGGGCCCCTCCATGTGCATTTTGTGTGGTCAACAGGAGGAATGCTTATCGCATCTCTTTTTTCAGTGTTCTTTTGTTAGGACTATCTGGCATCACTGGTAGAATCTTTTCCATGTCTCTTCTTTGGAGGATTTTTGGAAAAGACAGGGCTCTTCTCCTGCCACAACCTCTTTTCTAAAAATTTCTTGGAGCATTGGTCCTAGCTTGATTGTCTGGAAAATCTAGTTGGAGTGTAATAGAAGAATTTTTCTAGATAAAAAATTGCTTATGGGACAACTTTGGCAACAAATTCTTAGAGCTTTGCAGGAGACTTTGACTGCGAAGTGTGACTTGTCGGTGCTGATTGCTCTTGGGGACTTGGGTGTTGTAAATGCCCTGGGTCTTTCCATTGGGGACAGGGGTACCTTGTGCAAAGTGCATCGTAGGCATGCACATGAAAGGGTTGCTCACGAGGGCTGTTGGTGCCCACCTGCTTTGGAGGAGCTAAAAATTAATACTGATGGGTCATCTAGAGGTAATCCTGGGCATGTTGGGGTTGGTGGTATTGGTAGAGATAGCCTTGGAGTGGTGGCCTTCTTCTTTTCCACATATCGTGGTTTACAAACTAATAATCTTATGGAGGCAAGTGCTGTTCTCATGGCGATGGAGCGTGCAGTGGCCCTTGGATGGCGGTGGATTGTCTATGAAGCTGATTCCCAGGTGGTTATTGATATGTTGAATAATCAAAATTTAGAGGATGTGAATTGGCAATTGGCTGTGGTTGTTAAACATATTGTTTCTCTAAGCGATACTTTGGAGTCCATTGTTTTCAGTCATATTTCGTGGGAGTGGAATAGGGTGGCTGATGGGCTAGCTAAATGGGTGTTGGAAAAGACTGATTCTTGGTGTGTGGATGATTGGGAAAGTCTTCCTAAAGATATGGCTCTTGTTCTTAAGGAGTGGGTTGCTGAGGATATGAGGTGCTTCTTGGGTGTGAATTAATTCTTGTTTTTTTGGCCCCTTGTGGCCTCCTTCTTCTGATTTTGTAATGCTTTCTTGATTCAATAAAGTTTTTTACCCTCTTTTTAAAAAACAAAAAAAAAGTGGTACTTAGGGAGATCACAAAAGTGCAATAGATAGAAATGGATTCTAACTACTAGGCCATGTTAGGTACCCATGTACAAAGCATTCTCTCACAAATGGATAAAAAGGAGAACCCCGTGGAAGCAAAACTCCTCTCCAAAACAAAGAAAGAGAAGGATTTAAGACCTTCTGAAAAGATGTCCCATGATGAAGAACTCTTGAAAAATGTTGAAGTTGTAAACTTTATCGAAGATGAGGTTGTATTTTTTGGAATCAACGAACACCCAAGAAATGTAGATCAAGATAAGAGATACAAAACATTGCATGAGTGAACATATGAGCACTACTTAACCATGAATACACATATGCTTGTGAAGTTGAAAATATAGATAGTACTATGATTTTGGAGTAATGCACTTGAGTGACATGAGTACACTACTAAATTGTGCATCATTGTGCTCTACATAAGTACTAGAATTGATTATGCAAAATTGTCCTCTTTATATCCAAATGATCAATTTCATGATTAAAAGTAATAGAAATGTCTAACAATAATTTAGTTCATGTTAGTTTAACAATTTAGGAGAATTTTTTCCCTCAAAATCAACTTCCTCTAATTTTAAGAGAATTCCCTTGCTACTAGGTAATATTTACACTTCCTCATTTTTCCTTTTGATATATATTTATTTTCAAATAACCAAATAAAACCCATAGTTTTCGTCAAGGAAGTAATTTAGCTTAGTTTTAAAGAAAAAAAAAGAAAACTCAATGCTTGATTGATTTCTTATTGAATTCACAAGAGAATATTTATACATGGAGATGCATTACAACTTTCTCAACTATATAAGTGAACTGGTATAACCATCAATATCTAAGTGGTTTCAAAATAACAAACAATGTAACTACATTAACATTCCCCCCTTATTACATTATTTTTGCAAATGTATTTCTAAAATAAATAAAGGTATATACCTCTTAATTTATATTTTCCTAGAATCATAACTCTAATTCAAGTAAACAGCTTTTATCTTAAATCAATATCATTTGGAGATCTAGAATAACTTTGAAATATTTTTGTGGTATCCAATAATTGTATCTTATCAAGAAAGCTATTCAATCTTATCCAAGCTCAAAGTTCCAAGAATTACACATCCAAAACAATTTTCCATGTTTGTCACAAGATCACAATATAAGACAAATATAGAGTCTCACCAAATCGATTCAAACATGCAAACAACCGTGGGTGGTAGCCAACACGAATTGGGAACATCTTCACAACAATCACTATAAGGTTCATATGATAGTTATATGCCAACATCTTCATGGGCTATTCATATTGATGAAGACATTAATCGAGATTCAACATTAGAGGAATTATAATAATTTGAACAAGATTTTAGAAAATAATGAGTTATGGAACTTCTTTTCATTGAAAATTCTAATCACTATCTTTAAATGTTAGTTGAAAGAGGTACCAATCTACCTCCTAATTTTGATACCAAAATCTATCACAAAACCCCATATATATACAATGTTGTCCACTTTTCCTCATACCCTATCATCTTAACTTGACATGTCTAAGGTCCAATGATGCTCCTATCAAGAGACACATGATCATTTTTCACCTAATCCATCCCATGAAATATACACATGAAGTTTTCCTTAATAGAAAAATATGCTAAAATAACTTAACATTAAACTGGTGCTATCAATTTTTTCCCTTTCCTTTTTGTTTAGGTATAACATCTTCTACTAATGTTCATGAATAATGTGATTCATATGCATAAGTTGAGCTACAACTAGTATGAAATGAAATGTTATATATGAAATATTCAAGTAGGAAACTAGTGGAATGATTATGCAAATGGAATTAGAAAAGGGTTAAAAGGTAGTATTTTAATTATTTTAGAGAGATTATATTATTTCAATTGAATTTTGGGTAATATTTGTATCATTGAAAGCATTTTTTAGGTTTTCATGAAAAGTAATGTCAAATTCATGACCAAAGTAAAATATGGACATGAATCAATAGTGATTATAATATGGAATATTTTTATTTCTAAGAGTAGAGATAAGTAAATTGAATGAGATAGATACATGACTTGCAAGAAGTGGAAGATAATCTACTTAGAGACAAAATTGAATAATTGCTACTAGTATTTGTTGGTCAAGACATAGTTTATTAGACTAGTTCCACCAACATAAAGATAGCAAGTAAAGACATTGAACTTAAGAAAGAATGTAATCCCATTTAACACTAATGTGTCATGAAAATCACTAGGAATAACAAAATATCTTCAAATTTATATGTTTTAATTTAAACAATTAAAAATAATTATTTTTGAATAATTATAAAAAAAATGATATTTATACAACTACATAACCACAACCCACAATATTTAAAAATTGGATTCAATGTTAATAAATCATGAAATCAACTAAACTTGATCAAATATTTTTTCTATTGATTACGTCACATTAGATAAATAATAAATCCGTACGTATAATTAAAAACAATTGGCTTGTGACGTGCAGAACTTAAAATATTTTTTTTGTTCGGTAAAAACAATTGGCTTGTGACGTGCAGAACTTAAAATATTTTTTTTGTTCGGTGGACTCGGTCCCGCACAAGTCGTCGGTTTTATCTTAGGTTAAAATTTTTGAGATTTTTGGTCTATATTTTTGGCTTTTTTTCTCACAGGTTTTTAAAGCTACTGGTTTTTATCGATTGTAAGGCATAAGTAATCTCATTAATACGTACGGAAATTTTAGAAATAGATCAATTTGATAGTTTTTAAAAGAACCCCGCAAATTTTTTACATATTTACAATACACAGTGTCTCCATTGCTCGATGAGGAGGAGGTCGCCAGATTACTTAATTTAGAAGGAACGCTTGACATGAAGCAAATACAGTGTCTCTGCACATTCCCTATCATCTGTGTAGGCTTTGGAAAGCTTGAGTAACTTGATTGATTTATCCCTCGTTTGCTCAGAGCATCCCATCTGTACTAACAACAGCAATTTGTCAAAGGCACCCGCATGCAACGCCTCCCGCACGGCTGCCCCGTCGGAGGAATTCTGGCAGATATTCCACAAAACAGAGACTGCTAATTCGGTGGCTAAATCAGAGACTCTCAACATCTTCTTTACAAGCACTGGTAGAGTTAAAGCATGCGCACAAGCAGCTGCTCGGCCCTCCGTGGAACAGCAAAGGATGTCCAACACCAACAATGCCCTTTCACAAATTCTCCGATCTCCGTCTACAAGCATTTCCACCAGCAATGGAACAGCCCCCACTTGGACGACCTTGCTCCTGAATCTTTGCCTCAGGGCAATGTTGTATATGATGGCGAGGCTTGATTTTGTGGCGGCTGGGCATATGGGTTCTCTCAGAAGTTGCACCAAACCCTCTGCCAATCCTTCTCTTTTTCCAATCATGTCTCTGTATTTATCCTTGGAAACCATTTCCCGAAGAATTGTAACAGTGCTGTTCTTTGCCTCGGGATTGCCCTCTCTGAGATTGCATACAAGGCAATCAATGGCATCGGACAAGGCAAGCGAATCCACAGCCAGGGAAGTCAAGGGCAAAGTCATAGTCAGAGCCCCCAGAGCCTCTTCGCATATCTCTACTGACTGTTGCGACCGATTCAAAGCCCCTGCGCTGTGCTTGGCAAAAACGGAAGCGAGAACAGAGGATGCATTTGAGGAGGCGATGCATTTTTTATTCCTATCACTTTCCCTGCTCAATCGCCTCAGCTTCCGTATGGATTCCTTCTTGCCGGACGAGATCTCTTCCAGAATCGAATTGAGGTGGGCCGGATCGAGAGGCGCCTTGGGGGTGGGAATTCTGTCTACCCCTCGCCCACTGTTGGCCACACACCACTCCTGAATAATTCGACGGAGAGTGTGATTTGGAATTGTGTCGTGAGTATGCAGAATCTGGTTACTGACGGGGCAGACATTGTTGCCGGCATCTAACCAGGTCTCAATGCTGTGGCGATCGTAGGTAAGGCCAGTGCAGAGAGTGACAGGATCCTTCATCAGTTCCAGGGAGATGGGGCATCTCAGATAGTTGGGCACTGTCACCTCAATATCCATTCCCTTCATTGTCTCTATGCCCAAATCCAAATTCCTCGTTTAAATTGTTTGTTTCGAGCTGTGCGGATATCTTTCACTAAACTTTTGATAGCTCGCACTATATATACAAACGATGGGTGGGAGAAGAGTGAAAGAAGGGTATCGCCGAAGTGGAAATAAAAGGTCAACGCACTGCCCAGGAAACGGTCCGTTCAAGGGCATGCAAGCCATGATACGCCAACGACTGGGTCATTGTAGACTAATAAATCAACTCCATTGAACGTTGAATGTTTGACTTGGACCGTTCGTTTTAAGTTTGAGCTTGGGGTGTTTGGAACCTTGGGCGCTTAACGTTCTATGTTGTTAACAATTAATTAAGATGTTGAGGACATTCTAAAGCTTTCCTTTATTGTATTTCATTAAAGACATTCTATGTTGCATCACTTACACGTCCCTACCATTTTTGAAGTCTAGATAATTTTTGAAGTCTAGATATAAACATAAACTAGCAATTGCACCTTGGTGTGCAATGGGTACGCCGAAGAGATCTGGAAGGTCAATTAGGAAATAATCTGGTTTAGTTTTTTCTTGCATACATTTGTGAAGTAGATGAGGTCATTAGATAGAGGTTAAATTAAAAAGGTCAAAATTAGAAGTTATAGATCATTTTCTTAATTTGGATGTTATGAAAAACCCCTGATTACCACCGTGAATTGTCTAGATTTGTTAAATTGGCAATTTGACAATTGCAATATAATCTATAATGTTTAAGAGAGGTGTAAGATATGTAAGAGGAATTACTTGTTATTTTAGGTTGTTATGGCTCATAGTCTCTTAAAGATCAAGAATGTCAAAGGTCTCATATTCCCTTTTATTACTCTCCATTACAATTGTTTGAGAAAATTCTAGATTTACAGTTTAAGGGTTTTTCTTCGCCTATAAT
>VDFB02159531.1:0-12628 GCA_007258455.2 Sequoia sempervirens | reverse complement strand
CACAAATCCCCTTATGACTCTTTACTAAATATTTTATGTTGTTGTGTCTTAGAGTTTGAGAGGATTGGATTGAGTCTATCTTGAGAGAAATCAAGGCTAATCAACTAGCCTAATAGGTTATAGTCATACCCAAGTTCAAGAGCAATCTTCAATCTTGATGAAAATAAAATAAAACAAAACTAGCACTCACATAGAAAGAATCTTTCAAATATAAAGTCAATTTGTAAATCACTTTCTCATAGATACTAGGTAAGATAAAACATTCTCTGAGAAATTAGAAATGCAAGCCACAACTCATAACAAGAGATGATAGCAATGTTTTGTCACATCAACATTACAAATAATGAGTCTCAAACTACTACCCAAGGTGATTAATAACCAAACTCTATTGCTACTCATAGGGCATTTCCCTTAAGAAAAGGATAGCCATAGAGTCACTCCCTCTCTTCATTGCTTATTGCCATAAGAGCAAGAGTGACGAGCACTAGATGCATAGTGGTAGCACATGTGGTATGTAATCTCCCACTTGTGCAAAATAGTGGTAGGTCAAATTTTATGGATCACAAGAATAACAAGAATGTATTCATGCTTCTAATTCAAACTGTTATGTTGGCCTTATGCAACTCTCCCACCCTAGTTGCATAACATTAATTTTTCCTTATCATTGGGAGCCCCTTATCATTGGTAAAGTTCAAATCTTCCCAATGGCCAAAGGTTTTTTTGTTGCTAAGTTCGAAAATACTTTAGATAGAGACAAAATCTTGTGTGATAATTTCTTTTGTTGGGAGGACAAATACCATTTGATGGTTAAACCTTCGCACTCCAACTTTAACCCAGCTTCTGAAACCTTCAACAAATTCCCGATTTGGGTCCGCTTGCCTAATCTCCCTCTTCACCTTTGGAATGACTCTCTCCTGGAGGAGGTTGGGGATGCCCTAGGTGATTTCTTACTTGTGGACAATGAATCTTATGATCTTTATCACTCTACCTTTGCCCGAATACTTGTTGAGATTGATGTCTCAAAAGGACTGCCTGCTGAGGTTCTCTTAAAATCTTCTAGGAGGTCTTGGATCCAATCGTTGGATTATGAGGGGGTCCCTTTCCACTGTAGAAGATGCTTCAAAATAGGACATGTTGCTGCTCAATGTGGATTCAAGAAGAAGTCTAAGACTGCTACTTGGTGGAATGGCGCTTCTCTACAACATTACACGGTGGAGAAGAAATTTGATCTACCTAGGAGCTTCTCTGAGGTGGTGGTTTTTGATTCACAAGTTGTTGGGGCTTCTGTTTCACAGGTTGTTGGGGTTTCGACTTCCTCGATTGGGGAAGCTACCAAGATAAATCATATTGAGCATACGATTAGACCGGTTTCTGTATCTACTGAGGGAGCTTAGTTTCCCATCTCTGGTTACTCTCCGGTTATTCCCACACCTATTCAGGTGAACTTTGATGTTACCTCTCAGGCTGCGGATTTTCATCCTCAGGAAATTGATGGGCTGGCTTGGCAGGCTAAGGAGACACAAGTTGAAGAAGGCTGGACTACTGTTACTGGAAAAAAATCTAAACCCTTTGGGCCTTCTTTCGATATGACTCTTCGCTCCAACAAGCGAAACTCTAATTGTAAAACCTAATGGTGTTTGTTTGGGAGCTAGTTTTTTGTTGACTGCAGGCTGTCTTTTCTGCAGTCTGGTCTTTTTGGCTTGTTTAAGCTGTTTGGCTTTTTGGTTGTAAAGGGTTCTGAATCCCTTCAAAATCTGTTTTCCCCAATATCAAAAATATTAATTTTTCTCCTTCACCTAGACCAATCATGATTCCTACTCCTCATCACCTATCCACCCTTCTTATTGCTTTAGCTTCTATTCAAACTACCTCTAATACTATTTCCCACCCTCCCAAGACAAAACCAAAAATAAAATCTAAAGTTCATCTTCCTCCTAAACCTATTATGATCCCTCCATTTAATATTTGATCCCTTCTCCCTTCCCCTAACATTATTCATATCCTTCAACACCCAACCCATTAACATCCTCCACCTCCCAAAGCTAAAAATACATTTTATTTTTCTCCTAGACCTTACCTCCTATCTCTTGAAATCAAAACTAAACTTCCTGCCCCTCTTACTTCTCCTACATGTTCACCTTTTCACCTATTCTTATTTTAGACTATTCTAGTATTCCTGAGAATCTTTCTCCCCTACTACATATATTTTCAACCTCTTCTACTATTAGTATTTTTGTACTAACTTTTTTATATGTAACTAATGAGTTTCTCTCTACTAAAGATTTGATTCCCATCCAATCCACTATAGACATTTCACCTCTCATCTATATTCAATACTAGCTCAGTCCATCTTTTGAGCCTCTTCTTACTCTTTCTTTTAAGTTTTCTCCCAATCATTTGGATAAGGATGATTACCTTATTGATGGTTAATATGATTTTATTATTAATTGACTTCTTTTCACTCCATTTCTCCTCTTTTATCTTGTTGTACACTCTGTATTTTTTCCTCCTTATAAATAACTCATAATACAACAATGTCTACATGATAATAGAACATTGAGTATACTTCTATTTCTCTCCAACATTTTTTATCCTTTACTTTATAACTTGAAAAAGATAAAAAAATAATTTAAAGTATACATAATACTAAAAAAAAAGAAAGAAAAGCAGTAGTAATAAAGTAAATAGAAAATAAGATTACAAATACAAAAAATGTGCACTTTTTCTCTATAGATTCACACCAAAAACATATTGCAAGCAATCTATTTTTAATATTGTTTTCCATTTTTTCCAAAAACTTTTATAGTTAATGAAATAAAAAAGTGCATGGGCACATTGATGATTCTTGAGCGCCAAGATACAAGTATTGCTTGTTTAAAAACAACGTTGAATTATACGTGTGGACATAAAAGCAATGCATGTACGTGGGTGTGTGCAGCTCAGTGGTTAGCGGCTAAGAATCGCATACCCCTCACATGATACCCTTTCTGCAATAATTGGATTAGATTTTGTTTACAATCAAAGCAATCTAGTCCACCCTGACCTAAGTAAAAGAAAAAAAAGACCCTAAATCATTACTACACATGGGGCCTCACTAAACTATTTCTCCTTAACCATGTGACCATCAGAGTTGGGAGTACTTTAATGCAAGGAACACTAATTTCAACTCTTAAAAAATTGTAGAGCAGGAATAAAGGGCTTGCCAATGGAAGATGTGTCATTCCTTTGGGACTTCATTAAACAATAATTTTACACATGCCTCTATTCACTTTTGCCTTTCTAAAGACACACCTTTATGTCATTAAGTCTTCACTAACATAATGTAGGTATTTTAAATGTATTTAAAATGGTGAAATTTGTATGTTCAAGCTAGTTTTTATTTAGTTTTAGGTTTATTTTTAGAGAATATTTTGGTACAATATAATTGTTATGTGGTATATTTGTGTAAAGTTTGGTTTCTTTTTTTATTTTTATCTATTCTCATTTAATATAGTTTCATAAATGTGTCTTCATTTTTACTTCATCTACACTTATTTCAATATATTCATATCATTTGTCAACCTTGATTCATATGCACTCATTCTTTTCTTAAAATTATTTTTATTGGGAAATAAATTGACACATATAAATAATGATTTGTTATATCTTAATATTTAAAGACATTCATTTGGACATTAGAAGACATCAAAGAAATCTTAAAGTACATTACAAAAAAATTGTAATAACCTCTCTATTGAACCTTTAGAATCACTACAATAAACCTTTAAAAATAACCATTAAAATCTTGTTTAACAATTAAAAATAACCATCTATCATCTCTAATGAACATATAATACAAGTGAAACTATAATTTAAGGATAAAACAAGTCACTTACACTTTTTATAGCTCATATAAAACTTCACTTCTAATCTATTCAAATAAGTCCTTCAAATAGTACAACACTATTTGAACTACAACCATAATGAAGATACTTCATACACTTTATTTAGTTAACTTTTAATTCAACTACTACTTAGAAGATAAATATATTATATTTAATGTAATAATGTCTTAAATTAACAAATATATCTTATTAGTTCATCAACACATAATTAATTATTAACTATTTATGATTTATAAGTCCCTTCATACAATGGGTATGCAATGTAAAGTTGTTAAATCATTTTTATGTTACGGAAATAAAATTTAATTACCCTAATTAATCAAGTGATTCATGTAGAATTTATTCTTCCATTTAAATTGCTTACATATCTTATGTCTCTAGAATCGAGTTTGCATGTAGTTATTCTTTTTTAAATTCTTATTTCAATTTGAATATTATATTTGATCTGCATGTTGATTATTTACAAGAGATACATCCATTAGTTTTGATTTCTCAATTTGTTAATCATTGTATTCTTTAAAAATAGATTAAAAAGTATGAATAATTATTTATAGATCAAATGAGTCGTAATATAAAAATAATTGAGTCTTTATGATATGCACAAGGTTTTCTTTAACAAGTAATTTTATGATCAAGTTACTGACAATCATCCTACAAATTAGAAAATTATTAATAATCATATATTAATTTATTTAATCAAATTTAATAAAAACAATTAATAAACTTTATTATTTATATGCCCCTTAATACAATGGTATGCAATGCAATGTAAAGTTTGTTAAATCATTTTTTATGTTAGTGATTTGAATGATGAGAAGAAGTAAAAGAGGCAGCAATCTCTATAGGAGTTGTGTCTACCAAAAACAAAACCTGTCTTACATGGCCCAATCCACCACCATCCTTTTTAAGCCCTCAAGATAGAAACTCAAGAAAGTTAGAAATTTAGGTGTTTGTACTTTTGATCAAAATTTGAGGGCTGCCGAGAGTTCTTGCAAGACAAGACAAAATGTAGGAATTGAATGGAGTTTTACCAAACATTAGGTAGGTAGTGTTGTGTTGGGCAATACCAAATGCAAATGAAGTAAAACCAGTGTCTGGAAAGTTGGTGCTCCAGCTCAGCAAAGAAAAACGTTAAGTGGGTAGCTGGTCCATTACAGTCGGACAGCAGGGCACTTTGGAATAGATAGGCAGTATATTCCATGTGTCTCCAGCCTGGCGTCACCAGCTTTATTGGTTTCATTGTAGGGAAGTTTCTTCCCCAACTGTGATCTCGTTTTCACAGCCATGTAGGACAATACCCTCTACGTGTAATTGAAAGACCCATGCTGTTGTTTTAAGCGTACGCATTACTCCTCCTTTGACCACTTACAGGGGACACGACAAAATGCTCCCACTTAAACTAACTATTTTCAGGAGGACTTCAAATCATGCGCTCTGGCATGTGGAGAGCCACACCCATATGCACAATATCCAACACAAATTTTTGTAGAACAATCATGGGAAGTTCTATTGCCAATTATGAAATGTAAATTCCCCTAAATGGGAAAGGAAAACTGAATGTGGGGATTAGGATTTATATCCAAGTTGATGAAATGTGGATTTTGAGGGTCCAGTGATTTTAAACTTTTAGTTTTGGATTTGTGTTTGATTTGGGAAGATTGAGATTTTAGAATATGAGGATTTGGAATAAAATTGTATATGTGATCTAATTTACTTAGTATCGTTAGGAATAGATGGTATTGTGTGGTAGAAATAAATCTTAAATGTTTGTAGAAAATGTTTGTTTAGTAAATATCTATGTTGGGAAAATTAGGTGGTGCTAACAAATCTTTGGGACCTATTATAACGAAGGGGAAGAGCATTTGACTTTCTTGTCACTAGGAATCAAACCTTTGGATTGATTCAACATCGTTGAAGAGAGATAAACAAACAATGTTGAAGGTTGAGTAATTTTATGCCGAATATAAATTAAGATTGAGTCTATGATTGAATATGTGAAATGAGAATTGACAATTATTTTTCTAATTGATAATTAGTGTGATTGTGTGTTGATAAAAAATAACTAGAATGGTGTCTTTGAATACACAAATCTAGATGGACAATTTAAACCATTTGGCTCTAACATTGGTGGACAAAACTTAGATCTTGAGATTGTCAACATCGGAAAGCAAGCATTTGAACTTTAGAAATTGGGTATGTGACAAAACCTACAATCTTGTCAAGGGGACAAAAGCACAAGTGTGGTTCTACCCAAGATGGGGAAATTGTTCAAAATTGCATCAAATAGGATTTAAACTAAAAGATATTGCATATTAGAGTGTTGGATTCAAGTTTTTGTTCAATGAGTATTGCCAAAAGAGCCAATTTATGTGCTAGAGTCATGCATCAAATAGGATTTAAACTAAAAGATATTGCATATTAGAGTGTTGGATTCAAGTTTTTGTTCAATGAGTATTGCCAAAAGAGCCAATTTATGTGCTAGAGTCATGCATCAAATACATCCGCATAGAATGAAACAAAACATAGAGGTGAAAAGAACAAAGTATGCACTTTTTTTCTCTACACAAACATATATATTTTAAAACAAATCCAATGATAGATTTCACAATGAATATTCAGATCTTAGTTATTTAACTTTACAAAGTACTTTCTACAAATACCATTTCAAACATTATAGAACTTAGAAGAAATTAATTATAATTATTTGTAAGAGAACAAAGACATAAATTACCAACCTAAAATCTTAGGATGTGTAATGATTTTCTATACTAATATTTAGATTTGATTAGATGATCAATACATGAATAACAATAAAATTTGAATTAATCAGAACTAAGAATGAAAGGATGGGAAATGGTAAATAGAAATGGTAAGATATTTTGTATACAATGTTGGTTTTGTCTTTGATGTTGACCTTATGGCATGTTGTGATAGTTCATCATAATCTAGATATAATGATGGAACACTAGTCATATGAGAGAACTAACCTAATATAAAATGTTTTGATGATATGGATGATGTGACACCGTGTACCTTAGTCCTAGTAACAATCAGGAAGTGTTTTCTTCCTAATCATATGGCTTTGTCCTCTATCACTATTGATTTATTGGATCTATTTACTTGAACACCTATAGTTATTTTCCAAATCTCTTGTTGTGCTAAAAAGAATAATGAGACTTGTTTTTGAGGCACAAAGTGATGACCATAGCTTATCTTTGCTATGTCTTAAACCTATTGATTGTATTGGCATATGTGTAGTCAACTTGTGGCTAGCATAACCCTTAACTAATTTTTATAATCATTTATAAAGTTTTATATAGCTATTTAAGGTTGCTTATGTGACATCCAAGACATAAGTATGGAATATATATAAGAGGTAGTGGTTAGTTTATGATCATCATAGTGCTAATTGTGTGCTTATTGAGAACTTTTGGAGGTATGCCCTCTTTAAGTAGCTTATTATTTTGAAGTATTG
Source organism: Sequoia sempervirens (assembly GCA_007258455.2). NCBI lineage: Eukaryota > Viridiplantae > Streptophyta > Pinopsida > Cupressales > Cupressaceae > Sequoia > Sequoia sempervirens. The sequence continues at coordinate 5,269 of VDFB02159531.1, read as the reverse complement.
CCAAGTATTTGTAATATATTAATTATTATATTCTTCACTTGTGTAAGTTATTTTGTTATGTTGGGTCCCAAAATCATTGCTTTCACTTCTAGATGGATCAATCCACTTTAAGGTAAAGGATGTGACATTCTTGAAAGTGAATATACCATCTCATCAACAAAGAATAAGTGATGACAAGCCAATTAATGAGATCAGATGATATCTTCTTCACTTTAGGCTCAATTAGACCTAGGGGGTGTTCTTAGGGGTAATCTTTAACAAGATTAATCACAACTAAAAATATATAAGTAAAAAATTGTAATAGTATCTAGTGTACACTTGGCTCAAAATTTTGTCACTATACCAAGGACTAGTTCCTACTAAATATATAACCTTTATTAATTTTATGAACATTTATAGGACATGGTGCTCTTAGGATGAAATCCTTTAAGGCTCACTAGATATATTTCCTTGGTTGAAATGGTGAACCATGAAATGCATATAAACCAATTTCCCACTCCTACACTACTGGTTAAAGATGATTTCGAGTTTAAGGTGCATGGAGGGTTAACGTTTCTAGTACTAGTGCCTTATATTAGGTTACAAATTCATACTAAACCAAAATAAATAACATAGAGAAATAATAAAAGACATAATATTCTCTATCCAAACTCTTAGAAATTTATATACAATATTGGAAATAGTATTAAAAATAACTTTTTCAAGGCATTAAAGTGCTATGATACTTATCAAATCAATATTAGTTTCACACTAGTAAATGTGGTGAGAGAAAATCTTAAGCTAAGAAAAACTTGTTTGTTGGAAGTTTACCTAAAAATTTAGAAATGACCAGGGAGACATTTGATTACAAATATCTGCTACAAGATAGATACCTATTTTTTATTTGCAAGATGAGTTGATCTAATGGAAACTAAACCTAAAAGGATTAAAACCCTAGATCTTTCTTGGCATTGTAGTCGTGCGGTAATAAAAATAACTGACCTTTATTCTTAAAGATGAATTGGTATATACAACACTTTGTTTGTTTCCTTGTTGCTTCAAGAATTGAGGAAGAACTATAGGTCTTGAATGTGGCATGTAAGGAAATCTTAGATCTCACAAAATATACTAAAATGGTGGCTTGGAGGTGGTATGAGATTATTCACATGAATAAATTAACCATTGTATCAATGTCATCATTGGTGTTCTCATCTTTCACTATTAAAATAATGTGTGAATCCATGCCCTTGAGATGAACAAATATTTTTTGGGCAAGAAAACCTCCTTGAAGTAGTTGTAGCATCACATATGGTCATTAATAGCACTTTGGATTATGTAGGGAGGTAGGTAGGAATTACTACATTAATTAGTTGCACCAAACCTTATCAACATTCTAGGCAATTTGGAAACCCTTTAAAATGTTGAAGCCATTGAGACCAATTAGAGACTTTGACCATTTTGAAACTTGAAAACATTTTGATAGTTTCTCTAACTCACAAACTAGTAAATGTTTAAATCTTTGCTAACTTGAAGCCTTGGGAAAGCTTGTTAACAATTTTGAAACTCTTGGAACCTTAGAAAAAGGCAATGAGTTTGTGAGCTTGCTAACTCACCACTGTATGAGCTTTGGAAATCTAAGCTTGATATTTCTTGGTGAATTGATCCCTTTCTGATGTAGGACCATCTAATTGCATAGGTAATCCTACATCTCTAGAAAATATTTACATTTTTTTCTCTTATTTTTTGTGACTTTTTAAGTTTTTCAAATAAATGATTCCATCTAGTAGAAGTCATTATAGGGTCCTCATATTTCAAATTTGGTTAAGTTTGGGCTAAAATTGACTGAGTTATGCAATTATGAAATTTCAATCTACTATTGGATAATCTCAAATTTGTGGACTTTTAACCCACTCCAGGATGATTTTCACTTAAGCTCTCTCATAAAGGTAAATCTTAAAATTTTCCAAAGTATGAAAAATATGGGTTTTCAAAGCAAGAATAAACCTACCAACCTTCATCCGATCTCAATCCAATTTTTGGCCAAAGTTCTAGGACTTAAAATTGCTAAGTATGGAATTTACAAGTTTCCATCATGGAACAAGATATCTTGATATTACCCTTCATCATATCTAGGATAAATTATTTTGAAGGTTTTATGGTTTTGAAATTGCTTAAAGAATGTTTGTGGGTTTTTGTTCTAGGATTATACATCTTGACTTCACTTCACCATCCGATTTGATAGCACTTCACCATAAAGTGTAATGGGTTTACAAAATAACATGTGTAATTTTTGGAAGTATGAGGTGGAAATGGAATTGCACTGCCAACTCCAAATATTCTATCATGTTCAAGTTTTTTGCAACCAAGTCAAAAAGAAAGTAAAATGCGGTAAGCTTGTAGGTTTTTTTGATGTGGTTTGAAACTTCATGCTCACCAACCCAAAATACATCCCATCCAACCTTTTTTCCCACATTTATTGAAGGCTTATAAAAGAGGATTAAAGGTTTAAAATCAAAAATATTTTATGTATATTTTTGTCGTCGAATTGAATCATCTTTGCCTATCAATTTAATAAGCCTAGAGCATTACAAGGACTTCAAATGGAACTAAATATCTGGGGAAAATGGTTTGATTTCCTTTCCCCAATGATATCTACCAATAAAAGTATTTTTGAGAGGGAATTAGGGTTCAATGGGGTAGGAAAATTATAAATAAATCCAAAGAAAAAAACTCAAAATTACAGAGCTTGTATTGTAGAAACTCATACTACAAGAAGCAATAAAAATAATGAGATCATTTTAATGTACCTCCAAATTGTGTTATGTTTGAGATGGTGAATTATAGCTACTATATTGGGTTTTTTGGTTAGATGCCCCAACATCTAGACTCCACCACTTTCAGACCTTGGCAATATTTCAACAAGTTAGTGAACTTCATAACTTATTGCTAACAATCCCATTCTACCATGTTTGTGTTATTCCCTAACTTCTAAAGATTTCAATGTTTTAGAGGTTTCACAGACTAGAAAATATTTTATGATTGATAGACTTTGAAATTATGTGACAAGTGAAAACAAAGGGGTAAAAATTTTATTAGAAATCAGAAAAGAGCATTACAATAATAACCAAGGGACCCAGCCCCAGAAAACAAGGTGAAAACCCCACAACATAAAACAACATCAACTATCCCCATGTATCCCCCTATCCTCCTCCAAGAACCGGTCTAAGTCCAGATGCAGCTCAGGGTTAACTTGATCCCAATCCTCAACCTTCCAACCACTATCATGCTCAGAGGCCCATTTGGCCAAGCAGTCGGCAGCACGATTCCACTCCCTCGGGATGTGAACAAAGGATGCCTCCTCCATCCAAGAACTAACCTGAAGAATCTGCTGAACCACCGAAGCCTACTGCCAATTTATATCAGATATCTTTCGTTCATTCAAGAGATTAATCAAAATCTGTGAATCAGCTTCACATATAACCTTTCTCCATCCCAAAGCAAGGGCCCTCTCAATAGCATGAAGAATTTCCAGACCCTCCATGAAGTTAACAGTCTTCACCCCCTCATGTATAGAGAATAGAAAAATCACCGACCCAGCTGAGTCCCTGCCAACCCCACCAATTCCAGCAAGCCCAGGATTTCCCCTAGAAGAACCATCAGTATTGATCTTTAAAAATCCATTGGGAGGAGGTAACCACCTTCCAACCCGTTGAACCCTCTTTTTCCCATGCCTATAGTTCCTAGAATTGAAAAAAGATGAATGAATTTCTTGAAGACCCAGTCTGGCCACCAACTCAACATCACCTCTCTCCAAGGGGAAAACCACATCACATTTAGCTAAAACAGACTCCTGCACCATTCCTAGCATACGCATCCAAACTTTCCAACCCACCAACTTCTAATCACAAAAAAATTGGCAGTTTCGCTCCAGCCAAATCTGCCAAAGCAGAAAGGTAGGGCCCACGAACCAAACTTCCTGCAAAAAGGAAGCCATAGAAGGAGGTCTTCCCATACTATCCCAGAATTCAACCAAAGAGCATGCATGAATACAAGGAAGCTTCCACACCTCCCACCACCAATGCCAAAGCTGCACAACAAAGGGGCATTGGAAGAACAAATGCGAAGAATCCTCTTCCGCTCCCCCACACAAAACAAAAATTTAAGGTCCTTGAAATCCTCGTTTACGAATGTTATCCCAGGTCAAGCACCTATTCCAAGCCAAAGTCCAAACAAAGCAGTTGCATTTAGGCCACGAGAGTTTATTCCATGCCCTTTTCCACCAATGAACCTCTGCCCTAGTTAGCTTCTGAGCCAATAACACTTGATAACCAGAATCAACAGAGTAAACCCCCTTAGGATTATGGGTCCAAGCAAGAATATCCTCTTCCAGAAGAGAACTACAAATCCTACTATGAAGAATCTTGTGAAGCTCAACGCTTTCTTCTGAAGTCCCAAATCTGGCCACTTTGCGTGATCCTTCCAATGAGCTACCTCCAATTGACCAAAAGAAGCAACATACTTGAAGTCACTCACCCTAGCCCAGCTAGCCTCGAGAAATATTTGGCACAAAGGAAGTAGGTTGGGGAACTGAGAAGTAAGTGGAGGGAATCCATCCCAAGTATCCGACCAGAAGAGAGCTTCAGTTCCCCGTCTACAAATCCAAAATAAACCTTCCTTGATAAGCTTTTCACCCTTCTGAAGAGTATTCCAAATCACTGAACCTTTCCCCTCAAGAGGGTAACGAGGGAGATCCTGCCGTGGAATCCCCGGGAAATACTTATGAGATAATATCCTAGCCCGCGGCTGATCTTGTTTGACACACCATCTCCAAAATAGCTTAGCAGCCACAGCCACTCCGGATAACGCAGATTGTCAAAGAGCAAGACCACCAAATTTCTTTGGGCTGCACACAACATCCCACCTGACTAGGCTCCATTTAGAAGATGACAAACTTCCCGCCCATAAGAACTGCCTTTCAAGAGAATCCAACTCCCTCAGAAAACCCATCGGAGCCACTTGAAGCATACATCTGTAGGTAGGGAGAGCCTGCACCACCGACTTGAGAAGCTGAACCCGCCCCGCAAAAGACAACCATCTGTGGGTCCAATGATTAACTTTTGCACGGAGCTTATCAATAATATTCTGCCAAGAACCCTTGGGAAGATGGAGAAAAGAAATTGGGAAACACAGATACGTCAAAGGGAGAACCCCTATCTGAAACCTCAAGATATTAGCAATTCTTCTCTGTATGGGGGTCGACGTATTGAAGAAGAATATGAAAGACTTCTCC
>VDFB02159530.1:0-22183 GCA_007258455.2 Sequoia sempervirens | reverse complement strand
TTTTCTATATTCACAAAAAATATTTTTAATAAAATCTAATTTTCTTTTCAGAAACAGACAGAGAATAGAAAGGGTACGAGGAAAACTACGAGAGGAACTTGGAGTCCAATGCAAATTTGAAGATGCCTGCTTGACTCTGATGCTCTCGAATCCGATTCCAATCCTTAGTCTAGAACGAACTCAACAATCACTGGAGCACTTCAGCTTTCTGTTCTTCTGTGTGTGTGTGAACCTCCCAAAAATTAAATAAAATATATTGCTCATCTCTCCAAAGCTCTCCAAAAATCCCAGATTAAAAGAAAAATCAATTCTTTAAAACTAGCTTTTCCCAACTCTCAATTTCTATTGGCTCACACTGTCTTTTTAATTCTTTTATTTATTTTATTGCTTTAATTCCTGTTTTTCAACTTTTCTTGCACCTCACATTACATATTTATTTTAAATGATTTATTCACATAATTATCCACCACCAATTTAATTAATTAAAAAAATTAAGCATATTTAATATTTAATTAATAATTAAATTGCAATATCTGATTTTCAAAAATAATTAAAATAATTTAATATTTAATTACAATTTAATCCAGCATTAAAATAAATAATCTATTTCAATCATTAAGATAAATCATAATTATAAATGCCCTCATAAATAAAATAAGACAAAACACATAACACAACAGACAATGACGACAATTACACAAAATCAACAACTATACCAAACAATGAGACGAACTGACATCATGGAACAGGAGGACTTCATCGTCACCTCTGTATCAACATTTATCCGTTGGGTTATTTGGTGCTCGCCCTGTCCTGCCGAAGCAGGTGGAATCGAGACTTGTACCTGCAGTCCTGCATACAAACGAAGTTGTGTACATGTGCATATATACATATATATCAAAGCATTAAATCAAAGTACTGCATTGTGAGAAGGAATCACAACATAACAGGGCACTCACGAACGAGTGATGCTATATTGTCCTTCGTCACACCTATTCTAACAATTATGGCATAATCAATGAATTACATTTCTAACTAACAATCATCTCATAACATATTAAATTAAATCACTGCATCATATCATAATTCAGAAAAATCAATTGATGTAATCAACCATAATGTCATATAAAGTAATCATGTCCAAGGTGAAATAACAACATCATCTAGCATCTAACTATCCATATCAATCAATAACAGTATCATCATAGTATCTGACTAACCACATCAAACAATAACAGTATCATCATAGTATCTGAGCATCAAAATAAAACATAACACTACTGAGTCCAACTAGCAACCAGGAGGGTTATTACATCCTCCCCCCCTTAAATCCGGCTTACTCCTGTAAGCCAGAAAACAAGTATGGGTAGGATTCTCGCATACGGGAAGCATCCTCCCAAGTCGTTGAAGCCTCATCATTAGGATCCCACTGGACCCTCACCTGCTCAATATCCCTGCCTCTGAGTACGAGCCTCCTGTGCTGCACCACGGCCACGGGCTCTAGAGCTAGTTGCCTGTCCTCGACCTGTAGAGCATTCCAATCAAGAACATGAGTAACATCCGGTAGGGCTGAAACGAGATGCAAGACATCGGCGGGTCGCGCGGACTGAGTGGCAATGCGAGGCGATGGCGGCCAGGGACATCACAGCTCCAACACCGAAGCGGACTGACGGGGTGGCGCTTAGAACCCTTTTCCATGAATAGGCTCTTACGGGCGAACTTCTGACACTTTCGATCTCACATAATAGCTGACCGATCTACATGAGCATCAGCCGTTTCTTACCTTATCTTGGTACACTTTGCAGATGCTCGGATGCGAGCTACTTGTTGCTCCATGTCACGAAGCATCTCAGGCCCAAGAAGAACCCTGTCCTCTAATCGATCCCAACTCAGAGGGGTACGACAAGGACGACCATACAAAGCCTAAAATGGAGCCATGCCAATCGAACTGTGATAGCCATTATTGTAGGCAAACTCAACCAAATGCAGGTAGTCCTCCCAACGAGACTGCTGGTCCATGACATACATACGAAGCATATCCTCAAGCACCTGATTAACTCTCTCAGTCTGACCATCTGTCTCAGGATGGTAGGCAGAACTAAAAATCAACTTAGTCCCTAAGGACCGCTGAAGGGATGTCCATAATGCAGAAGTGAATATCGGATCTCTGTCAGAAATAATCCTGCGCGGTATCCCATGTAGTCTAACAATATCCTCCATGAACACCCTAGCCACCACTGAAGCAGTATATGAAGATCGAATAGGAGAGAAATGGGCTACCTTGGACAGTGACCATGATAGCGTCGTGTCGCCTGGAAGACATAGGCAACCCGACTATAAAGTCCATAGAAATGATGTCCCACTTCCACTCTGGAACAAGATGCGGCTGCAACAAGCCTGCCGGGTGATGATGCTCGACCTTCACTCTCTGACATTCAAGACACCTAGCCACAAAATCTGCAATGTCACGCTTCAATCCTGCCCAAAAATATAGTGCACGAAGATCAGCGTACATCTTCTTAACTCCTGGGTGTGCCGAATAAGGAGCTCTATGAGCTTCCATTAAGATAAGGGTACGAAGACCCTCTGCAGGAGGTACATACATACGGCCTGCATAGCGCAAAACACCATCCGAATCTAAAGAGTACCCTGCAAATTTTCCTTCCAAAGCTCTACCCGACTCAATCTCTGCCTTCACTAACTGATACCAATCATCAGAAGAAAGAGCTGCAACAATCTGACTCTTCAAATCAACCTCAAGAGTCACAGCGGATAACTCATGCCTGCGTCTGCTCAATGCATCTGCTACAACATTCTCCTTACCCTGAATATATTTTACCTCAAAGTCATACTCACACAAAAATTCCATCCACCTTCTCTGTCTTGCATTCAAGTTCGGCTGCGTGAAGATGTACTGCAGACTACGGTGATCTGTATGCAACTTGAACCGATGCCCAAGGAGAAAATGCCTCCACCTCACCAGGGCATGCACAACTGCGGCCAACTCTAAATCGTGAGTGGGGTAATTAAGTTCATGGTCCTTCAGTTTTCGTGAATCATACGCAATCACTCGACCTTCCTGCATCAACATAGCCCCTAAACCTTCCAAGGAAGCATCTGTACAGACAACAAAATCACCTGCCGGATCGGGAACTGCTAAGATGGGAGCACTAGTCAACTTATCCTTTAGAGTCTGGAAAGCTAACTGACATTGTTTGGACCAAAGAAATTTCTTTCCCTTCCTCTGCAAAGAGGTGATAGGATGAGCCAACCTAGAAAACCCCTGAACGAACCGCCTATAATACCTTGCAAGTCCCATGAAGCTGCGAATCTCTAAGACATTGGTGGGTGCGGGCCAATCCACAATGGCCTGAATCTTTGCAGGATCAACTGAAATCCCCTCACCAGAAATCACATGGCCCAAATACTGAACTTCAGTCTTGTAAAAGTCACACTTTTTGAGGTTGGCAAACAACTGATTATCCCTTAAGCACTGCAACACCTGCTTTAAATGTTCTTCATGTTCCTCCATCGACCTAGAATAGATCAGAATGTCATCGAGAAACACTAGAACAAATTTATCCAAGTATGTACGGAATACTCCATTCATTAGACTCATAAAGATTGAAGGTGCATTCGTTAACCCGAATGGCATCACAGTGAACTCGTAATGTCCGTATCGAGTTCGAAATGCTATTTTGTGAATATCTGCATCTGCAATCTTCAACTGATGATATCCCGATTTGAGATCAATCTTAGAGAACACCTTTGCCCCTTTTATCTGATCGAAGAGATCGTCAATTCTGGGCAATGGATATCGGTTCTTCACTGTTACCTTATTCAACTGTCTGTAGTCAATACACAAGCGAAGAGAACCATCCTTCTTTTTCACAAATATCACAGGTGCTCCCCAAGGAGAAACACTTGGGTGGATAAAGCCCTTGGCCAACAATTCTTCCAACTGAAGACGGAGTTCTTGTAATTCCTGTGTTGTCATCCGATATGGAGCTCGAGATATGGGCTCGGCTCCAGGTACCAGATCAATCCGGAAATCCACACCTCGTTTTGGCGGCATACCAGGAATCTCCTCTGGAAACACATCAAAAAAACCCTTAAGAAGGGGGTAGTCATCCAGTGACAACCCCTGACTATCCTCAGATTCCAAGTCACTCACAGATACTGCAAAGAGCTGACAACCCTATCGGAAGTGCCTTTTGAGCTGCATGGCAGAGATCATACGTAATGAGATGGGTCTCTGAATACCCAAGATCTCCACCTCCTTACCAGAGTCATTAGTGCACCTCACTGCTTTTCATCGGCAGTCAATCATAGCACGGTGTGCACTCAACCAGTCCATGCCTAAGACAATATCATAAGAACCGAGTGGCAAGATTCTGAGGTCCACCTTGGTTGACATTTCACCTATACTCAAATTGCAATCCTGCACAAGCTTCTCTACCACAACCCTTGACCCTGATGCTAATTCGACATGCCATTTAACGCCTTGGCTAATTGCCACCAAACCACATCGCTCAACAACTAAAGGTGCTATAAAGGAATCAGATGCGTCAGAATCAAAAAGTATAGAAATGCTAGAATTATTCAACACACCTGATGCCTCAACTACTGTGTTCTGATGAACTGCCTGACGATTATCCACTGAAGCAAAAACATGATGAGATCTCCCTGCATCACCTACTGTCGGCTCTGATGCTGCTGGCCTCTGATTAAAACTGGAGGTGTTCTTCTGAGGACACATCCTAGCAATATGCCCCGGCTGTCCACAAGAGAAACACCCAGTGCCTCTACCAAAACCTCTGCCCCCTGATGGAGCATTTGACTGCTGAAAACTCCCTCGACTCGGTGCTGACTGGAAGCTAGGTGCAGGCTGCACAAAACGTTCCTGGCGAATCTGGTTCCTGTTCTGATCCCTGCGAAACTGAGAATTGCCACCCTGCTGAGATTGATTGTTCTTCTATTTTGACTGCTGTTGCTGAGGCTGCTGCTGCTGATAACCCCCTTTCGAGGGTGGGTACCTGTTCCTGGAAGATCCTGCTCCCTGTGACTACCCTCCATGAGCAACATAACCAGGTGTGGGCGTGCTACCAATTTGTACTCCGATGTGACCACCCAAAGCCATGGCCAAATTCTCCTCCACTAAGCGAGCCTTCTCCACTGCCATCTCCATCATCTTCGGCTCGAAGACTCGTACACCACCACTGATGCGGGCATTTAAGCCCCGAACAAAATGCTGCACTAACATGCCCTCATCGTGGCTAATCCCTGCATACTGCTTCAACTCGTAGAAGCGCCTCTCATACTGCTCCACTGACATAGACAACTGCTTGAGATCGTGAAACTCGTCAGCCCTGCGTTGCCTCCAGTGATATGAGAGGAAACGAGCTCTAAACCTATCTAGGAACAACTCCCAAGTAACCATACTGAGATCAAGATGCAGTTTCTGTTCCTCAAGGCGCCACCAAGTAGACGCGAAGCCTCGCAAGTGCATAACTGCGCACCGTGCCTTGGTATTGCTACCGTAGGGGTGCATGGCGAAGCAACGGTCTAAGTCAATTAACCAGGTCTCAGCCTCAAGACCTCCAGAACCATCAAAAGTAGGAGGGTGTGCCCTCATCAGATCTCTCATATGGCCTGCTACGACTGCATCCGGAACCACATCTGTATCTGTGCGCCTCGGAGACCTCTCTCTCTCCCTCTCAACTTGGTGCACCTCATCTGGCCTGGGTCCCAAACGGTCAAGGATCTCTCCAAGTATATGCTGTAACTGACCGTCTAGACCTGGCTGTGTTGGATTCTGGCCACCTAATGGAACACTATGAAGACTCTGCTGTTCCTCATGCTCAGAGCCATGGGAACTAGGAACTAAGGGGCTTCGCCGGTTTGCTCCACGTCCGGCACCATGGCCTCTTGCACGGCCACGTCCTCTACCTCAAGGCATAGTTCTGCACCACAAGATAAAGTACAACATGAGCACAAGAGTTGCACAAACGGTAACCTAATGGACTACACTACCCAAAGACCCTAGCGTTTGCAACCTTGGCTCTGATACCAAGTTGTAACGCCCGTCGTGCAAACCCCAGAGAACACACACAATGCGAATAATTTTTTTTTAATAATAAAAGTAAACATGCAATAACATGAAACCATAACCACATAGCATAACACATAGCATTAATACACTTGGTTCTCTGGGGCACGCGAGGTTACATTGCAACAACTAAATAGAATAAAGATAAAGAATATAACATAACCATATAATTTATGAAAACCATATACAATGATACATCCGATAGCCTTGATGCGAGTATGATAAACATCGCATAAGTACATCCATGATAAATCTTTTAACAAGATCCAAATTAAACTTAACTATTACATCTTTGGTATAATATTACATTACAAATTTCTTTGATACATAAATTACATTGAATTTCCCAACATGGGGATTGATACAAGAATAATGAACATGAAGTACAACTGATCACTGGAACAACTGCACTGCGGAAAGCTAAGAAGACAAGACGCTGATGGGGAACCCAACGGGTGCGGAGCACGTTCCACCCAACCATGTGAATTACAAGTAACTCACCCCCCGTGCTCAGAGGTGACGAGGAAGTGAACCCGACCATGAATGTCAACCGACTCAACCACAACATGATACAAAACAAGTACAACCCAAGTATGCAATGCAAAACCATCAACGTACTCAAATCACATAACAAGTTAAACCAAGAACTCATCACGATAACATGAAGTACTAACGCCTTAATCATAAGATCAATCACAAGGAAAATTCAAGAAACATCGAAGAGGCCATCAGGCAACAACACAAAGCAACAAGAAAAATTGTCGGTGGGAGTATGCGCAAGCTCTCATAGGATTCTCCTGACCTTCCTCAATGGCGTCAGCTTCCCATCTATACAGATCTCTGGCCTTTCCTCTGTTGGGGCTGCTTTGAGGTGGCGATAAGACTTGTAATCTCATGACAGACTGGTTTTGCCGACCACAGCTGTCTCAGTCTATCACTAATCTAGAAGTAGCCCCTAATACATAAGCCGAGAATCCAAAAGTTTTATTATCTTGTGTGTTTTTACTACCCAACCCCCTAAATCTATTGTTTAGGTTATCACTTGTTTACTACTCTTTCGAGGGTTATCCTGGCCCTTCCTCATCCGAGGCGCCAGCGCCCACGAAGAGCTACTCTCCCTCCTATGACCCCTAACATACCTCAAAACAGACAAGGGTTGGACCAAATCATAAAACATAATACTCGAATCCACACATGCGAGGCATTATTCCTCTCGCGACAATCCATAACAAACTATCATAAGAAAACGTCCAACCCTTCCAAACACAAATTACAAAGCTTCGAAACCAAAGGTATAACCAAGACGAAGACAACTCCAACAATAACATGCCTCTGGAACAAGATTTTCACCAACCAAAACGGATTCCCACATCGACAACACTGAACAGAAGAAATCCCAACATAAAGAAAGAAACTTAGATGACATTTACAAGGTTGCACCATTACGTTTGATTCTACTCTCGACTATGTAACCCAATACAATTAACTCAACAAGGTCTACAACCACAGTTACAGTTCAATTCTTGTATAACAAATTTGTCTAACTAGACGATCAAAACAGCGTCATTTAAAATACATCAAAAAAAATCTCTTAAATAATATCAATCATCAAATATTTAATTTCAATTATATAGTTAAATTCTTACAATATAATAAATTAACTTTACATCAAACAGTCAACATTTACATTAAAATAATGATTTTAAAATACCCCAATTAAAATAAACTCAAATAAAATAAATTATAACTCCAATTTAATTAAATATATATATATATATATATAAAATATATTCATTTAAAAATCACAGAGGATTAATTCTTTCAGTCACAGGCACAGATAACAGTAAGATATAATAAACATTATATATATATAAATATTATATATATATATATATATATATTATTTTCATAAATATAAAAACAAACAGAGACAGAATACAGAGAAATAGATTTTCCTAAATGTTAAGAAAAAACAGAGGAATTACAGAGCAATAACACAGATCCATTATATATATTGAAATATTGAGAAAACCCCAAAATTTTATTTTCTTCAATAACTAAATCATTTTTTTCTAAAATCCTATTTTGATAGATTGTATGTTTCAGAAGATCGGGGTTCTTGATTTGACAAAATTTGGACAGTATAGTTGCCATGATTTTCTTTGTTTTCTATACTAATAATCTGCCCTAGTTTTCAATTCAACAGAAGTTTTCTATATTCACAAAAATTATTTTTAATAAAATCTATTTTTCTTTTCAGAAACAGACAGAGAATAGAAAGGGTACGAGGAAAACTACGAGAGGAACCTGGAGTCCAATGCAAATTTGAAGATGCCTGCTTGACTCTGATGCTCTCGAATCTGATTCCAATCCTTAGTCCAGAACGAACTCAACAATCACTGGAGCACTTCAGCTTTCTGTTCTTCTGTGTGTGTGTGAACCTCCCAAAAATTCATAATTAAATAAAATATATTGCTCATCTCTCCAAAGCTCTCCAAAAATCCCAGATTAAAAGAAAAATCAATTCTTTAAAACTAGCTTTTCCCAACTCTCAATTTCTATTGGCTCACACTGTCTTTTTAATTCTTTTATTTATTTTATTGCTTTAATTCCTGTTTTTCAACTTTTCTTGCACCTCACATTACATATTTATTTTAAATGATTTATTCACATAATTATCCACCACCAATTTAATTAATTAAAAAAAATTAAGCATATTTAATATTTAATTAATAATTAAATTGCAATATCTAATTTTCAAAAATAATTAAAATAATTTAATATTTAATTACAATTTAATCCAGCATTAAAATAAATAATCTATTTCAATCATTAAGATAAATCATAATTATAAATGCCCTCATAAATAAAATAAGACAAAACACATAACACAACAGACAATGACGACAATTACACAAAATCAACAACTATACCAAACAATGAGACGACCTGACATCATGGAACGGGAGGACTTCATCGTCACCTCTGTATCAACATTTATTCGTTGGGTTATTTGGTGCTCGCCCTGTCTTGCCGAAGTAGGTGGAATCGAGACTTGTACTTGCAGTCCTACATACAAACGAAGTTGTGTACATGTGCATATATACATATATATCAAAGCATTAAATCAAAGTACTGCATTGTGAGAAGGAATCGCAACATAACAGGGCACTCGCGAATGAGTGATGCTATATTGTCCTTCCTCACACCTATTCTAACAATTATAGCATAATCAATGAATTACATTTCTAACTAACAATCATCTCATAACATATTAAATTAAATCACTGCATCATATCATAATTCAGAAAAATCAACTGATGTAATCAACCATAATGTCATATAAAGTAATCATGTCCAAGGTGAAATAACAACATCATCTAGCATCTAACTATCCATATCAATCAATAACAGTATCATCATAGTATCTGACTAACCACATCAAACAATAACAGTATCATCATAGTATCTGAGCATCAAAATAAAACATAACACTACTGAGTCCAACTAGCAACCAGGAGGGTTATTACATCAGTGGAATGAAAAATCATAGAATTACAAGCTTATGGAGATTCTCAATTAGTCATCAATAGGTTAATGATGACTAACAAACAAAAGATGACAAGCTGATGCCATACAAGAGAATGGTAGATGACTTCAAGAAATACTTTGTTGAAATCAAGTTTGAAAAAATTCCAATAGTAGACAACAAAGCTATAGATGCCATGGCAACCATTGCTTCTCATCTACAAATACCAAAAAACAAGGTCGTTATGAATTCATGGTGGAACAATTGTTTACTCTCGCATATGACAATCTTGAATCGCAAGTCGTGTGCCATCTAGTTGATGCTAATTCTTTAATCTATGGGAAGATTTATACCTATCTGAGAGACAATACCCTTCCACCTAATCTATCTCGGAACCAAAAACACAACTTTATCTATCAAGTAGCCTGACACACGCTGATAGCTGATACACATTATTGATGAGGTCTCAATGGTACTCTCCTCTGATGTCTTGAACATGATGAATTTGAAACTGCCTTACGAGAAGTTCATGAAGGTATTTTTGGTACTCATTCAAGTGGTCTTACTCTAGCTAAGAAACTCCTACACTTGGGATATTATTGGTTGAACATGGAGAAAGAATCTTTTCAATTTGTTAAGAAGTGCAAGAAGTGTCAAGTCCATGGAAATCTCATACATGCACCGGCGCAGGAGCTGCAACCATTCACATCGACCTGACCTTTCTGTCAATGGGGACTTGATCTTGCAGGTAAGATTCATCCATCTTCCTCTAATGGACATAAATTCATAATCACAACCACTAAGTATTTCACAAAGTGGATTGAAGCCATCCCATTAACCACGATCATTAGTAAACAAATTTTCATCAGACTCTGTTGTCTATCGGTATGGCATCCCTAGCTCCATTGTCACTGACAATGGTAGACCCTTCAAAAACCAAGATGTACAAGAACTTTGTGAAAAAGTTCATATCCAACACTGATTCTCCACACCTTATTACCCTCAAGGGAATGGCCAAGCAGAAGCCTCAAATAAGACCATTTTGAAAATCTTGAAGAAAACTGTCATTAATGCTGGACGTGACTAACATGTTCAACTAAACCTTGCCTTGTGGGCATACCATACTAGCATCCACACCCCTATGGGAGCCACACCATATTCCTTTGTGTATGGATCAAAAGCCATCTTACCCAAATGAGGTTGGGTTACCTTCACTCTAGGTATCATTAGAGATCATTTGGGAGACTATAGGGTATCCAAATTGTAGGAGTTGATTGTTAGATGGGCCTTCATGACATGTTGATCATATGAAAGCTTATAAAAAAAGAATGTCAAGGAGCTATAATCACAAGGTGAGACCAAGAACATTTCAGGTTGGTGACTTGGTACTAAAAGAGAATCCTCACAATCAACAAGATCGGAAAAAGAAGGGAAAATTTGAACCTAATTGGCTAGGTCCTTTTGTCATTGTACTAGTATATGGATCTAGAGCATATCAATTATCTACACCTAAAGGGGACCTGTTTGAAGAACCTATCAACAACATTCATCTCAAGAAGTTTTATACATAACTCATCCAATGCATGGTTAAAAAGTAGAAAAATCCAAAAAAAAAAAAGGAAAAAAATACTAAAAAAAAAAAGTAGAAAAATCCAAAAAGAAAAAGGAAAAAAATACAAAAAAGAAAAAAAGCGAAAAAATCCAAAAGCAAAAAAATCCAAAAAATCATAAAATTAGAAAAAGTGCAATAAAAACAAGTAGTTAAAACTTGGCAACAAGTTTTATTTGTGATAGATTGGCTTTTCCATCTATTGGAATGTGTGTCGGTCGTCCACTTTTCTCCATCATTATGCCCGTCCATCATAAAACCTCATGTACATATCCAGGCGTTGCGATCATGTTTCACCTTGGCTTGGTGATCATTGTACGCTTTCATAATAAATGGTTGGTTTCTCATTAGGCGAAAAATCTTGAACTCACTGGGGGAAATCTACTTTGAGCTTAAACAACAGACAAACAACAATAAGACAACATGGCAAGCATAACGATCACAATGAAACACAACATTGAACATCAATCACACTTTTAAGAAAACCAACCATCCAAATCAATAGCAAGATCGATCAAAACAAATCTCACTGGATGATGTTCTTTTGAATCATGGTTTAATCACTTTAGCATAAATGTTCAACTGTTGTATCTTGATTTTTGTTATCATTTCTCTAGAGCATCTCAAGTATGTCATGGACTAGAGAAGCTATGATGAAGTATGATATTTTTATTTGACTGTTGTCTATGAGTTGATCATTACTACTATGTAAATTTGTCATGAGACATGATCTACAAAGTATCATTGATAACATTCCAAATTTGCATAGGAAAAGGATTAACCCTTGTTTGTTTTATGCAAGCAATACTTAGGTCATCTCGGTTCAATTATGCCTAGATGCTTGTATTACCTTGCAATATCAAAAAATTAATGGAAGTTGTACTCAGTTCATCATGGTTTAATTATACCATTGGTGTTTGTACTAACTTTCAACATATAAAAAGCTCAATGATGATAATAAGCACAACAAATTGGTTGAAAAGATGACAACACTGCATATTTAGATTTGCATGGTTAAGATAGATTGCATCCATATTAGTTTTGCATGTGCATTTTAGGTTTTCCAAGGCTAGAAAATTTCAAAATGATTTTATCTTTCTCATTAAAGGATTGAGTACATTTGACATAAACAAAAAAAGATCATTCACATGTAGTTGCATAATCATTATCATATCATACATACAATAGAAAGTATTATCATAAGCCATCCATCCATGCATTAGATCATATATTTGCATTAGAAAAATACAAAAAATAAAGTGTATCACATCTTATCTCCATGATCAAATCCATCGCATATATCATAAATCATCATCCATAAAGCTATATAGAATCATAATCCATGCGTCATCATTTCATTATTGCATCCATACACAACCATGGCATAATCATATAAACATCACATAACATATAGAGTGGAAATCAAATGCATTCATCATAAGCATTCATCATAAAAGCATGTAGACAACATATAGATCAAGAGTCCTTGCTACATCTCATATAATCTCAAAATAATCAATGTCAAGTGTATAATGATATCACAAAATATGGAGAGATACATTAACAAAATGGTAGGAAATCATAAAGTTCCCAATTGAACAAATGAATACATCAAAGTCTTAGTACATCAAATGTAAGCACAAAAGCTACGTGCTACTCCCCCCAGATGTTGTAGGACTCGTTGTACCTGTTGTTGCACCACCAAATGGACTTGCACCTGGATCTCTGCTTGATGGATCTCTGGGAGGTGGTCCAATCACACCCCTACTCGTAGTCCGTGACTGACTCTGACCTAACCTAGCACTAACATATTGTGCATAATGAGGGGCAGACCGCTATATGGGAAGCACCTAATAATATAATAATCTATAATACTTTGTCTCTTGAGTTGAATGTCAAACCTCTCTAAGCATATCCCCTACGATAGTCCCTTCAGAAACTCTCTGCAATCTCTCGGCTAGGGCCTCTGCATGCTCACATCTCTGTCTTGCAACATCTCTCTCTGCTATTAGAGAGGCAATCTACTCTTGTGCCTATGCTAGCTGTCCCTGTAAGCCCTCCACCTGTAACTGTAAGCCCTCCAGTATCCTGCTCTATCCAACGTATAGTCCCTTAGACCTACAGTCGAGACATAAGAAACCTCCAAAAAATCTAGCTAGAACATATGGTAATGGCTCATAAGAATCAACCATATCTTGCCATAGGATATCATAACCACTAATCATATCATCATCAAAGATCCTCCTTAGCGCCTCGATACCCCTTACTCTGTGTGATCATATACGACTAACTCTCCAACCACGAGAATCCCTAATATCCGGCACACATCCTCTAGGGTAACCGTCATCTCACTAGTAGCCAGATGGAACGTGTTGTGGTCTCTATGCCATCTCTCGGCTAATGCAGTCAATAGTCCCTTGTTTATCCTATACTGGGGCATATCAAACAAGGAAGATAACCACATCGCCCAATAACATCCAAATTTGCCTACACCAAACACAAAATCATATCCCAAGTCTTCGGGTAGTGCTTCCGAGACTGAAGAACTTGTAAGTCCTCCTATAATCATGACATATCACAAATCAACATTTTATCAATCAACCTATCAATCAACCTATCAATCAATCTAATAAGCTCAAATGATATTTTGATCAAATCTCGTGGAGTGTTTATCATTGACTCTCATCCATGATGAGGTAAATCATCATCTATCCTATCAAACATCACCAAAACAATGGTTGAAGAGATCATCAAGCCTCAAAAGTAAGGAGAACAATCAACATTTCCTCAATTCTAGTGTTAATTCGCAGAAACAGTGCATTTATGCACTGAAAAAATAAATGCGCTACAAAATTCAATCAATGCACCAAAACATAGCATAAATGTGGTGGAACAATGGATACACTAAAACAGTCATCAAATGCGTTACTTCGCAACATCTATGCACTAAAAACTTACATGTGCTAAAACAGTCAACATATGCGCTAAATCTATCAACGTGCTAAAACACTCACCCTATGTGCTATTTCGGGTCCTCAATGCACTAAAACACACTATCACAAATTTTCAAAACATGAAAATGCACAAAAACAAATTCAAATTTCAAAAGGTGGTTTCTCGAGGTATGTACCAGAGGTCCATATGTTGTGGGGCGATTGTGTCGTCAAACTTGCTTGAATCGATGAGTGTGGTATGGGATCACCATTTTGTTAAATTGCTCAATCAGCTCAATTGCAAATGAATTCAAATGAGCTCCTTTTTTATCTTTTTATCTTTTAAAGGGGTAAATGGAGGGTATTTAAGTGGGATCATTTTTTATTTTCAAATAGGGCATCAATTAATCAATTGGCAAGGTCAATATTCTTTATCGGGAGATAAATCGTCACAAAATCCTAATAATTTGAAAATCCTCAGAAAATCATAAAAAATTCAAAAATTGAAAAAATCTTAATTTTTAAAAAAAATTTCCCGATTTATCTCCCGAGGGGGCATACACGCATCATCACTCAAAAATTAGCATCTGGGGTATATTGATTTTTTTTATCAACACTATCAACAATTTTTTTTTTTAAGCAATGTGTCACAAACACATCACTTCAAAGAGGGGCAAAATGTATACACTCAAATTTGGTCTTGAGGACTAATTAACTACAAGTTATTTAATTAATAATATTTAATTCTTCTACTTATAATTTTTTTTATATAGTTCATTTTCTCTAATTCTTCCTATCTTAAAAATCATTTTCTTCTTATCTTAATTAAATGAACAAATTTAATTAGTTTGTTTTATTTAATTAACCTTCTCTCATTAAATTTGAATTTTAAATTCGAATTTAGGCACATTTCTACTAACTTCTTCCCACCTTCCACCTCATCATGTGTCTCAAGAAATTAAATATTTCTGCTAACTTCTAATATTTAATTTGGCATTTATCCTCAACAAATTTTAACTAATTTGGGACACTTGGCTTTCATCTCCATTTTATTGCTCTTCACACTTGGCAGTTTGTTCTTATGAAGGGAACACACTTCCCTTTTCTCTCTAACCTCTTCATTTTCAACCATCCATTCTCCAAATTGAATCCAGACCGTTGATTTCTACCACCTAGGCTCATGCCTTGGAAAATCTATAAATAGGCCCTCATTTACAACAAAAAGGGAGAGACCTGAGCATTTGTAGCAATTACATTTTGCAAAATTTTCATTAGCATTGTCATTTTAGTGAGCATTATAGTATTAGCATTTTAGCATCAAGTAGTTTAATCATGACATTTTCATTAGCAACATCTTAAATACAGTAGTTTGGTCATATCATTTTCATACAATAGCATCATAGCAACCATCATTATCTTTGCATACCATCTACAACTAGTTTATCAATCATGTAATGTAGGAAACATCTCTTGCATTTCCAACATCTCTCAATCTTTAGGTTGTCATTTGGAAAGTCATGTGCACAAACAATCTGACAACAAAATGACTTAAAGAATCCTTGGAGATAGAGGACAATGAGACACCATTGAGGAATTGTTTGTTTCAATTTGATTGTTATTTGAATTCCTTGACATAATGTTTTATTGGTGTGTTGTATAGTTTTATTTGCTTATTCACATTATTCATACACACACTATCTAGAGGTTTGTAGTAGTTTGAAATAGTAACTTGCATGCTTGTTTTGTTTCCATTTGCATTTTTAGATTAGTACTCATAGATGCTTCCAAATAAATAGGGAGCAAGTTTTTGGAAAATCTTTGAAAGGATGCTTCTGGAGAATCAAGTTTATGGAGCATCATTGAAAGGATTCTTTCAAGGAAATAATGAACAAGTTTTCAAAGCATCATTGAAAGGGTGCTTTTGAAGAATCCATTTTTTAGAGCATTGTTGAAAGGATGCTTTCAAATAAATAGCGAACAAGTTTCTAAAGCATCATTGAAAGTATGCTTTTGAATAATCAAGTTTTCATAGTATTGTTGAAAAGATGTCTTTGGAGAAACAACAAACAATTTTTTTGGAGTGTTGTTGAAATGATGCTTTTGGAGAAATAACTAACAATTTTTTGGAGCATTCTTGAAAGAATATTTCTAGAGAAGTAATGAACAAGTTTCTAGAGCATCATTGAAAATATATGCTTTTAGAGAAACAACAAACTATTGAAGTAGCTTAAATTATTGAAGAAACAAAAACTTTTTGGAGAAACACAAACTATAAAAGAACATTAGCTACAAAAAAGAACAAAACATTAATATATATTTTTCCAACTACAAAAGAGACTTAAATTTTTGAAGAAAAAAATTCATAGAAACACAAACTATAGAAGAACATTAGCTATGTAAAAGAACAAAACAAGATAATGTTTACTATATGTACATGTACATATGTATACATATGTACATATATATACATACATATATATACACATATATGTATATATATGTACATACATATATGTGTATACATACATATATACATATATGTATGTATCTGCATATGTATATGTGTGTGTATGTATGTATGTACATATATATATATATATATATATTTATATATATGTACATATACATACATATATGTATGTATCCACATATACATATGTATATGTATATGCATATGTATGTATATATATGCATGTGGATACATATATGTATGTTGATTTAAGCCAACACAATCATCTAATTCATCATACATTGCAAACTTTCATCATGGAGTGAACATATACATATAGGAAACCTTCCTAGATTCCGTTACTGCAAGAAACAACAATAAACACCTCAAAAATGACATGATTTCAGATCTTTGTAGTAGTAGACCTAAACTTCAGCATACCTAGAGATGGCACGGCTCACAAGAAAGGGTGACTAGGTTCTAAAAATCAATGCTTCACTAGTAAATGCAAGTAAATACTTGAAATGGGGCACCCAAGCATGAAGAATCCAATAAGAAAATACCTAGAATGGAAGACCAAGTGTGCACGAAGCTACAAACTGATTTCTCTTTTAGACCCTGTCAAAAATGGTGATTTTCAGAATTCTGGAAATGCAATCAGACCTTTGTAAACAACCTAAAAACACCTCCATTACACATCTCGCTAGCCTATGGGAACCATAGTGATGGGCTAACCTTGATTTCCAAACCACTGGCTAGAAACGGGACATTATAGCAAATGAGAGCTCAAATTCATATTTATAAAGTGAGGGAAGAATTAGGGCAACTTGCATTTGAATTTGAATATATTTCCCTCTCATTTCACTTTTTGAAATGACATGAAATTACCCCAAGAGGGGCATCCAACTTTTTGCCTCCAAAATTCCACTTTTGATTTTTAATTTAAAATTGACATTAAGCCCAAATTAGGCATCCCACTTTATGAGGCATAACTTGAATATGATACCAATATGCGGACTAACAAAGATACCAAATGTGGAATAACAAAGATTTCTATTAATTATATCATGTGCAAGTTACATTCAACAAGCATTCCGATTTTGATCATCCAGATCGCACTAGGCACAGGAGAGAGCATAAGTCTGAGATACAAACTAGGGACCTTTTCTAAACAATAGACTCCAATCCTAAACAACTCGTGCCAAGAATGAGGCATCCTCAACAATTTAAAGGAGAGGCTGAGCTTGTTACCTCATGGCATTTTACAATTAATTGGAATCCATCCATACATTTTTGACACGTGTCCCACTAACCTACCACACTATGGAGTAGACAGCTATTAAGCATTCTGCCGTAAACACTGACATAGTGAAAAAGAAGAAAGTCACTTTTAGGACACCCGTGAGTGAGAAGGGCCCACTTAATACCCGTAAGTGGCTACAGGGATCTTGCTTTTTAAGACAGGGTTGCATCTTGTTGTCACATCTTAACGTGGGTGACATCACGACACAAAAAAGCCCATGTGCTAGCCATCATAATGGTATCAGATCTAATAATTGATCTGGTAACTCATGGTATGCTCAGACCCAATCTTTAGTTCTGGGGTTAAAAGCATAATCAATTTGAACCACATAATCCTGAGAATAAGCCTGGTCTAATTCAACTCTTCTGGCAAGGAGTGCTGGTTTGAGATTGATTTCCATATTTTCAATTTTTACTTCTGGTCTCCATCTAGCTTCAAGAGGATATAATTCAATCCTAGGGAAATGATATCCTGTTCTTAGATAATGCACCAAGTATTGAATCATACAATCATATATTGTACTCCTTAATTGTGGGTATAATAGTTTTAGGAATTCTTCCATATCAGGATTGAATCTGGTGCCAACAATATTAGCATATTCTTCAAAAGTATCCTGATCAAAACTTATACGAGTGATGAAACCAAATTTTAGTCCTTTTAACAAATTCATCTTACTTTGTTTTGACCAGTTCATACCAAACAACCCTTTGATGCGGATATGGATAGAATTGTTTCCACACCAATACTTGATTGGAGCCCTTGCTAAACCAAAGGATTCTTTGAACTCTTCTTCTTCATCTGGATCTATTAATCCTTGGATATGATAATGAATTAAATTTTGCATATTTTGAAGCCATTTATTCAAGAAATATGATTCCAGCAAAATAATAATTATTTCTTTGGGAAGAGTAGGAAGAGTGATCATGTTTCCATTACCATAATTTACCATGTACATGGCAACACCATCTGGTCTATACCAATCTAGAGAATTAAACTCAAGATCAGTATATATAGAACCTGCAAGTTCTCTAGTCAGGGCATCAGCTAATGGATTATTCTCACCTTTTATCCATTCAATGTCAAAATCATAACTCAGAAATTCAAAATACCACCTAGCAATTCTGCCCTGAGCAATATCCTTATTAGGTTTCTTTTTAAGCAAGCTTCTCATGGCTTGACTGTCAGTTCTTACTATGAATTTTACTAGCTTGAGAAAGATCTTGAATTTCTCTATTCCTTTTTTAACTGCTAGTATCTCCTTTTCATAAATATGATATCTACATTCTGTGTCTGTGAAAGTTCCAGAGCGATAACCACAGATATTTTTCTTTCCATTTCCTTCTTCCTGTATCAACACAGCTGACCAAGTGTTGTCAGAAGCATCAATGTATAAAAACAAAGGTAAATCAGAAGCAGGAATTTGCAGGGATGGCAAATATTGGCATTTTGCCTTAATTCTTTGGACTGCCTCTGTAGCTTCTATAGACCATCCTTCTTTGCCTTCTTTTAGATGGGATTGGATGACTCGACGATCTTCAGCTAAACCTTTATAGAAAGGAGAGACATAATTTAAACATCCCAAGAATCTCTGAAGTTGTTTCTTGTCTTGTAGTATATTTGGGAATTCTTGGATCCTCTGTAAGATGTTTGTCTGAAGTTGAATTTTTCCATTATTTAGATGTAAACCAAGGAAATCAATTTGGATTTGTCCAATCACCATCTTTTTAGCTGTTAAGCATATCCCATGTTTTTTGATGGCTGCATAAAGTTCCTCAAGATGCTGCAAATGGTCAGTGACTGAATTAGAGAAAATAAGGATATCATCAATATAGACAGCACAAAAATCTTTCAGGTGTCTTAATGCTTGATCCATGCATCTTTGGAAATATGCAGGAGCAGTACATAAACCAAATGGCATAACGTTCCATTCATACAATCCTTGTGGAACAGAGAATGCTGTCTTGTATCTGTCTAATTCTTTTACCTTAATTTGCCAGAATCCTGATTTATAGTCAAACTTTGAGAAGATCTTCTTAGTGGCGGCTCTTCTAATTAAATCAGTGCTAAATGGTATGGGATAGTTAAATGGAAGGATAATGTCATTAAGAGGTTTGTAATTGATACATAATCTCTTTTTCCCTCTTACCTGTTCTTCTCTTTTATTTACCAGGAATGTTGGACATGCAAATGGACTTTTACTGGGGCGGATGAAATGCCCATCAAGTAGTTCTTGCAACTGTTCATCCATTTCTTTTGTTTCTTTTGGACTCATTAGATAGGCTGGCTCATGTGGAATAACTGATTGGCATTCTGGCCTAATCTGTATTTCACATTCTTCATGATCCTGGGACCAGAACTGTAGAGGGTTCATGCTGCAACAATTTGTCTCAAATCTCTATCTAATTTCACTAAACACTTCTGGAATCTTTTCTGCTAGTTCTTTTATTGACTCTTTTTGTTTCTTTTTCCCAGTATTTTCAAATTTATGATTCACAATTTTAAGTGCAGGGATTTCAATTTGTCCATCTTCATGTCTCAAAGAGATCTTATGTTTCCAGAACTGAAATGGCTCATATTTGGTTAGAAACAGAAATCCTAACAGAACATCATCCTCTAAATCATTGTACTCAATAAAATCAGTGACAAATATTTTACCCATAATCTCTATGTGGACGGGCGGGGGCCCTAGCTCGGTTGGATAAGTAATTCCGTTGCGGCTCTGCTGGTCATGAGTTCTAGTCTCCCCCTGTCCCGTGGTACCGGAGGGCGTGTCGCGCCAGCGCCGCCGGTCACGTTAAAAAGTTTACCAGGCGCACTGCAGTTTATAGGGGGTCGTGCTACCCGATTCCTGCAGTCTAAAAAAAAAATAAAAATAAAATAAAAAAAATAATCTCTATGTGGACATCTTGTGCATATCTTCCCATCTGAATCCTTTCTCCATTTATTGCATAACTATGTGGAAGATCAGGTCTTTCTTTCCAAAATTGGGGAGGAATGGCGTTGGTTTTAGCCAATGATCTTGAAAAACCTATATCCACAAATGCATCTAGAGGAATCTTTTTGAATCCTGGAAAATGAAAATTAATTCTGATATAATTACCATTGTTTGCAAGTAAAAGAGAGCATGACTTTTCCCTTGTTTTATCAATAAGGCTATTGCTGCTACTACTGGCTTTTGATTCTTCTTCTAAAGCAGATTCTTTGTCAGACTCAGCTTGTTGGTCTGCTTTGAATAAAATATCTTTAATTTCTCCCACTTCAGCAGAGAGATTTCTTGTTTCTTTGTGCTGAGTTTTGAGCAATCTTTTTAAATTTGCAATATCATTCATTAGTAAATCAAATTTCTTAAAGATTACAATGACATCAATGTCAAGATCAGAAGCTTTTGGTTTAGAAGAAGATTTTTCTTTTCCTTTTCTTTGCCATGGAGGGATCTTGTATCCATGATCTATTTCTTTTTCAACCCCTTTTGAAGGTTTTTTCTGTAATGTAAGCTGCTTTTCTACCTCAGTCTTATCTGACTCTAAGGTTTTCAGCTTTGCCAAGTGTTGGTGGACAACTCTCTTTCTTTCTTCCTTTGTTCCTGCCATTTTGTAAGGATCTTTGGATTTTTCAATATGAATCTGAACCTTGAGATCTTGTAGAGTATTCTTAAGAAGTGAGGTTAGAAAATCCTCATCTGGGTCTGAGCTCTTTGATTCAGGGTCAGACAAATTCTGCATATGTTTATGACGATCCTTTACATCTTTGAATTTTAACATGAAACTAGAATCAGGAACAACTTTATACAAATTCTGCATATGTTTAATATGTTTATGTACGTATATGTATATATATGTATATATATGTATGTGTATATGCATATATACACTATATATACATATACACATACATATGTACATACATATATGTATACATATACGTATACATATGTATATATATGTATACATATACATATACATATGTATATACATATATGTATACATGTACATATGTATATATACATGTTATATGTACATGTGTATATATGTATATATACATATATGTGTATATATGTATATATACATATATGTGTATATATGTATATACATGTATATATACATGTTATATGTACATGCATATATATGTATATACATGTATATACATACTTTTATATATATATACATATATATGTACATATATATGTATATATACACGTACATATATATGTATATATATATGTATATATGTATATGCACATATATATATATA
>VDFB02159529.1:0-11430 GCA_007258455.2 Sequoia sempervirens | reverse complement strand
TACACCATGCATTTATTGAGAGAGATTAATGCAATATCACTATACATAATATATTGCTTCTTATGTTAATAAGCGTATGGGTTTGGGAATACATAATGAATTGTTTAAAGACATAAAAAACCCTTATGAAAAATGTGTGCGACTATTGTAATACCAAATTCTATAACATTTATGAACTACCTTCAGCGTGTCCTTACCAAGTTAAGAGTCTTAAGGGCATAGTCTAAATCTAAACTTCCTAATGGTTCCAGATTATGTTCAAGTGATTGAAATAGCTTTAAGTCTAATCTCCTCGATACCTTAAAGGATTTTGTGGAGGGTAATTTATTGATTTTGATAGAGCCTCATTTTTTAGCATCGATATGGTATTTAATCTATTACCTATTTATTGTGTATTGTAAAAAACTTAATTTTGATGGGATTGTGTTATGTCCTATGCATTAAAGTAGGTGTTGATAAAACATTAAGTTTGAGAGGACTGTAATTAATTGTAGTTGCTATTGATAGTGCTCCATGTTTGATAAGACAATATAAGTGAAATTATATTTAGTAATAATGATATCAGTGATGGTTTATTGAAAAAAGGAATGTTTTAGTTTTATCCCCAGGTTAAGAATAAGATGTTTCAATAAGGGGGCCACATGGTTATCATTTCTTAATATCATGTATAGATTTTCTTTGATTTTCTAAAAAGGAACAATTTCATAGCTGGGAATAGAAGTAAGGGGGCTTAACCATTAAGTGATCGAAGATTAAATTATGTTTTATGATAAGAGAATATTTTTCCCAAAAGTGATATGCTTATCCTTGTATTGACAAAAGCTTGAAATCAATAGTGCTAATACTTTAGATGGTACTAAGTATAAATATATATGTCTTGTATGTCTTCTTTAGACCTAAAATGTGTAATTGGACTCTATCAATAATTAAGAGTGACAATTTCTTATTTGGAAATAAAATATGTTAGATGTACCTTAGTTCCTTTGGATGGCTATAGTATCGATTTTGAAGGATGAAAATGAGATTGGTTCTTAAGTAAAGATTAGGCCAAATGGTTAATACCTCATTAGATATAACCTTGCCTCAAATCAACTAAAAGAAATACCTGATTCTTCTCAACCATGTAATGGTGGATAGCTTGATAATTTGACTATCTGAATCAATAATGACTCAATTAGTTGGTAAAGGATCATATTGATATATTTTTGAGATTACATGATAATCAAGAATTATGTTTAAGTGAACTATAAATATACTATTCCATTTTGAGGACTAACCTTGATGGTGTCTTTGGTTTAGTTGCAAAGGGATGATAGAACTTATAATTATCCTCTGTTTAATGTTTCAAGCAAATTCCAATGGTTATTACAAGAAGGATCTAATAAAGGTATGAATTATATATGTTCATTAATGTTTACCGATGCACCATGGCCACTGACTACTATTCTACTATTATTTGACACAATGTTTTTCGAAAAATGAAAGCCTATGGTTGTATTTTTCCACCATGGCCAAATGGGAATTCTATTATTTACAATGTAATATCATGTGCATTAGGTAATAAATTATATCTTGTTTCCCACTATATTCTACAATTCATCATATACATAAAAATAAAACACACAATTATTTACCAAAAACTCTTTTATTTATTATATCATGATAAAGACTCTGAAAATCCAATATATCATAAGATTGAAACTCCCATATATTTTTTTCAATATAGTTTATTGTTGTTTAGTAATAAGTTAATTATATAATGGGTTATGGTTGCAGGTTCAGAGGTGTGCAGAAGAGAGGCCAGTTTTGGCAATGACGTATGGAGAAAAGTACAACCATAGGCTTTCATCTTTCAAAAAAAATTGTGTCAGCCAGTTTATGTGCCTTGTCTATGCTTTCATCATTGGAAGACATCAGGACAAACAATTCATTATGTGCTACATTTTTTATTTTAACCATTTCAGATGCTACTATACCATTTATTTTCTTTGTGTTTATGACTAGCTTTGTGTCTTTTTAAGATATGTTGTTTGAACTTTTTTTGAATGAGAAGGCAAATGATGTGATTAGGGTTGTTCATCTTGACTAGGAGGATCTGAGGCTTCTATAAGTTTCATTTTCTTTGTAATGCTTGAGGGAAGAGAATAGGGAGTGAAGCGAAGGAATGTCAATGTGTATTAGTCAGATGATTTTATACTTATCATTTTGATTAGGAGCTCGTGCCTAATATCAATGAACATGAACACAAAATTGGTAACTTGGAATTCTTTTTGGCTTAGAGGGACTTTTTTCCATTTATCTTAATATGATTTTAATTGATTTTGATATTCCAACATCATTAATATGGATTTTACTTTTCTTTTGTATTTTTCTCAAATTCTTTATTACTTAACAATAACATCTTAAACACTTTCAAATGCTAAAACTTCCCTTAAGTAATTGTAGCTCCTCACCAAGGGGCCTATGTTTCCCTAAGTAGTCATAGCTTTTAACATTATTACATTTAATAAAAAAAAACCTAACGTAATATTTATTTAATGTAAAATAAAACAAGTGGCACAAGCATCGAGTTCTTGCTAGAGAGCGTGATGCATTTTGAGTTAGAGGAGAAAGTAGATAAAAAAGAAATGACCATTCTTGTCATGCAATTAATATATTCACGTGAAAGGGTGCAAAAATCTTGTTTCAAACTCAAGAATCTAATTGCTCTAAATGCCATTAGATCTATTTTTACTCTAGCACTATGAATTTCATGATAGCAATATTTGAAATTAAAGTTGAATACAATGTATGAACTATGAACCGCCATGCTCAAATTACAAATCTCTTGAACTGGTTAGATTCCAGAGACCATATGTACAAGCTTCATTAATTTGAGAACTGTATACCTAGTGGCTAGAATGGAAACCTTTGGTTGTCTTGTCAATCAGGGTTCAAATTGCAAGGTTAAAACAAATGAATTGTAGTGAGAAAGTGATAAGACATTTAAATTTTTTTTGGTGTGCTTTAGGCTGAGACAATTTGAGACAAACTGAACAAAAGACTTGGTGTAGCACCCCTTGAATTGATTTCCGATAGGAGCTCTAGTGGTAGCTTTCTTATGTGAGAGCATATGCTACAAAAACCTACATAGAACAACTAATTAACTTTATTTGAATGAAACAAATTAAGGTATAAAATTTATCTAACTATATTAATAAGATGAAGTCTTCTCTTATTCTAAAATCTCACTTTCACAGGGTCTTGAAAGTTGAAGTTTTGGTCAACATTTATTAGTTCATCACTAGTATGGTAAATACAATTTTCAAAGGAGAGGCTAAGAAAAGTGTTGTAGCGGAATATGACATACACATCTATCTTTAAAAAGTTACTTTTTGGTTGTAAAGTGCTAGAATAGTCCAATTTATTTATAAAATTCTTCTATTAAACTTAGCAAGATATACAAATGGACCTTTAGGTACTCACCAAGAGCAACAAAACTTACAACGATATGAAATCTATAACAAATATATGTTTTTCTTATCTTTGGAATCTGATTTATTAAACTAAGGGGGTAGCTAGCATGATCTCAAGATAATGTAATTTAAAAAGGAATATGTTTAAAATATAATGAAATCTTAGAATCATAGTGAGTTGATCTTGCAGAAAGAAGATAATGACATTGCCTTGGACTAACATTATAGAAAAGAAAATTATTGCAAAGAGTTTTGAAAAGCAATGAAAACTTATTCACTACTGAGTTGTTAACTTATTGCAATTTAAAGAAATGATCAAGCACCTATTAGTAGTGACATAATATTTGACCTAAAAAGAGGGAACTTGTGCAACCTAGAAGAAAGGGTATTTTAAAAAAATTATGTTCTAAGCCTTTACATAGTCACTCTGCCGATTCAAGTTTTCTGAATAAATATGTCAACTTTTTGAAAAAGAATCTTGGAAATGCTTGCTAATGTTTTAAAATCGTCTACTGATATTCACATCAATATGTTTTATTAACCCAAAACTAGTGGGATTTCATGAGCACCAAATTATTATATCTGTATGAGATAATGGTCTGTTGACAGTAGTATATTAATGTTAGTTTCTGAAGGAAGACACTTTTGATAAGGTTTTTGACTCAAAATAGCCAGTCTAAACCAAGACAATATATGGAAAATATTAAAGCCTCATGGTTCAAAATTTACCAAGAAATCTGTTAAAAAGCTAGTAAAATGGTAATTTAATACAATCATCAACTATAACAAGCTTTAGCAGTTACAACTCTTTGATAACTATAGTTAAATAATGAAGTCACTTACATGTTTACATCAACTAAGAATGGCCATGCAGGACCATTAGAAAGAAAATATTGCTCACAAGTATCTAAAGTTATATCAAAACTTATATCAGAAATAGGGTTCTCTGCTTTGAAAAGGGGAACTCAAATCTAGTATTGAGAGCTCTCTTCTTAAAAATTTGCACTATCAATTCTTGATTAAAGTCACAGAATAGTGAGCAATATGCCTCTACCAATATTATTCAGCCATATGCCTATACCAATATAAATCTATTAGAAAAGATGCCAAAAAGTATAGTCATGCAAGAAGACAAAACTTGGGCATGACAAAGGTGCATCATTTAGAATTGTATCAAAGGTTCTACTTGTAAACTATGTAACCTTATTAACAACAAATGAGTAAAATCATAATACAAATAGTTTAATAGGAAATAGAGAGCCAATACCAATCAGGTAAACACACACCATAGGATGTTAAGTCCACTTAATGCAGCTAATCGTTGACAATGCATTCTCGATATATTAGTGAAATCAAATTATAAAACTGGGTAGATGCCAGGAAATCAAATATATATGGTTCCTACATCTTGTTTGAAATTAGTGGGAACATTCATTATTTTTGCATTTGAGTGAAATCAGTTGATTACAAAAAAATTGCGTAAAAGCTTCATGACCAATAACATGTCCTAATGCCAAGAAAATACAAACAAAAATAACTCATAATTGCATGTAAAGACATTGAAGACTGTTCAAAAGAAAAATGTATATAAGTATAAAAGACCTAAGTTAAACAATTTCCACTATTGAGTGAGGATCAAATCACCAAATTATGAAACCCGTGTGCATATATATATACAAGGAATACAAGTTACAAGAAGATACAAAGAGAGAGAGAACACATTAGTTATTATCAACCAGAGGACCATAACAAGACCCATACACCCCTAAAACTCAAGAATATAATATCTATGCAATCTTTTTGTTTGATGGATTCAACCCTAAGCATATAAAGAAGTTGGCTAATAATGAGAGAAACACAATGATAAAACATCACAACCCTTTGGCAGCAATATAAACAGTCAAAACAAATATAGCTGCAATTACAACACTCTACAACCTTGTGGAAAGGTAGGAAACTTGTCTAATATTATTTTAAAATGCTTATCACTTGCTAGACGAGAAGAAAGAAAAGAGTGGACAACTAAGACTGGATATTTAGCTATGTCGACTGAAACCCCTTCTTCTCTATCGCGAATGTGCCTTCCATCGAAGCGTTGAACACTTGACGAATAGGGAAGAGTGTAGACCTCCTTAGCCGTATAGCCCTCTTGTACTACCTCTAAACTCCGCGGCAAAACATACATGTAAACTTAGAGCTCTTCCCTCAAGGTAAATTCCAACCGAAATATAAGCCTACCTATTGCGGGATGGGTGGAGCATCTGAAGTGGGTGGAGGGCACCCTTTATCAAATTCCAAAAAGATTTCGATTTTACTTTTGTTCTTGTTGTTTTATTTTTGTAGATGTTTCGTATCGGATACCTTTAATAAGAGCCTAACTTTCGTAGAACTACTTTTCGTCACTAACCTTATTTTAGTGCTCTGCATTTGAAGTCAAAGACAGAATGCGGGAAGGTTCAGATGGAAAAAATACGTACCAAGGGAAAGAATCAAAGTCAAGATCATTCACGACTTGAAAGTTATTCAAGTTCCAATTTCTACTTTTCGGCTCAAAACCTTCCAGCTCAACAATTGGTGCACTAAACGATCCCTTGGATGGCCTAAAATTTATGTAAAACGCCTGTGTGCTTTTAGGTCCGGGCTTAAAAGGCCCCTACTTTATGGAAAATCGCCTTTTCGAGAGCTTTCCGGTACAGTATTATCATTGAAGATCCGACGGCCGGATTAAAAGTTATGGCTTCCGGAAGTTGGTGCATATTTTAGAAATGTGCTAATTTTCAACTATGAATTTAACTTGAATTTCAAATTGTAATTTTGGCGCCAAACCGTCAAAAATCTTATCTCGAAGGTTGTTTTTGGTTCCAAACCGAAATGGGCCTATTTAGGGGCTTGTTTCTGATTTTTGGGTAACTTTTTTTGGGAAAGAAGTTCGCATGCTGTGAAAGGGGATCTGGGTAATTTTCTGTAAGTTGGTAATTTGCATGTATCACAGAGCTCGAGGATTTGTGATCCTCTGCATGTAAGATTTTTCATTATTGAATAATAAGAAAGTTTGCTAGTTGTGTGCATTATTTCTGTCTCAAGTTTGTTCTCGTCACATTGTTTATCTAGTAGTAAATCTCATCCAATTAATTTTGTGAATATGCTTCAAATACAAGCAAATATACACTACCCATCCAATTAGTTTTGTGAAATATCCTGCAAGTACTTGCAAATATACGTTACTCATCCAATTAATCTCACAAATCCTCTTCTTCTTCAAGCTGTATTACCACTAATCCAGTTAGTCTTAAAAACCCTCCTCTTGTATCCCTCCCAAATACAAAAGCATGAATACACAGATATAATGCAAATTAGAAAAAAATTGAGGGCAATATCAATTATATATGGGTATGTACATAACCTGGTTGCATACTTAATGTTATGAAATATAAGACCTAGAACTTCTTTACACTTTATTACTACTCTTACAAATTTCCCTACAAGTTCTCTAGAGAATATTTTATCCTTTTTACTACAATATATTTTTCTGTTTAAGCATTTATAATCACAAAAAAAACTATATGGAAGCGAATAACATAAGTAATATGTCTGCAGATCTGACTAGAAGAAAATTGCAGGCATAACTCAGAAATGCATACCTGTAAATAAAATTCTCTTGTAAGTTTATAATATCATTATAATACTCTTGTTGAATGAAAAGAACTAAATTGGTAAATCATCGGGCTTTTAGAGTAGATACTTAGTTCAAAATCCTTATTAGACATGTTAAATGATAAAATTGGGTGAAATGCTCATACATCTCTGAGTGTGTCACAACAACAGAGGCACAAACCATAAATGTATAAGCAAAAAATGCTAGCAAATTGAGAGAGCAAAAAATATCACAATTACAATATGTAAAAAATGCCTGAACATGACAGCATAAAAAACACTTTTCACTTGCCGTAGTGGTAAGTTAAAAGCATATAACTAAATTTTTTACAAAATTAAAATTGACACTTATGAAAAGATAGAAATTTTAATTACAATATTGATGTTATATAACACATTGCTTTGTATTTCTCGTTCTGGGATTTGAATCTACCTTCGAGATGAAAACTTCATAAGTTTACCTCTTGAAGCCCTCACAACTGACAAATTAGTTTACTCTATTGCAAGCTAAGAACATAGATTTTTTAAAAATCATAGAAATGTCTCCAGTTTCTCTGTTTAAATTCCTTCAAGCCCAAATCCAAAAGAGCTTTCCTTCTTACAGGCACGATATGTTGGCACTTGCCTGAGTACAAAATGAAAAGAAGCATAGGTTTTAGCTTCAACAACCCATAACTTTAAGAAAAGAAAAATAAGAAAAAACAAAGATCTTAAAACTTCCATGTAAAATGGAATCTCTGGAAGAAACAGATTATGGCCATCGAAACAATAATTTGTAATTCTTATTTATATTGAAACCCAAAGTTGATATGCATATGAAGGAAATTAGTAATGAGTTCCCTAATTTTGATCTGTATATGAAGAAAATTAGTAATGAATTCCCTAAATTTAGTAGGATGCATGTTTTTGAAAATTTTAATTTCAAATTAATTTGCTTTATAATGTTCAGAAAATTTTATGGTTTTAACAATAATCACACAGGAAATGCACACATGTTGAATTTTTCTGAATATTTTGCAACTGTAAATTCTAGGGTGATGTTATAGTTAGCTATAGTTGATATGTTTCAGTCAGTTTCAGTAAATATAGTGTAGAAAATTTCCAACCTGCACAAGAAAATTAACAAAAAATTTGAACTGATTTGTCTGAGACCACAGATAATAGAGGCGAGGGTTCTTGCCTAGTTGAAACTACTCAAGGCAGTGGACCTTCTTGGTCGGCAGAGGTTAACAGTGGTAGGAAACGACGGTCTATTGTCATGCTTTAGTACAAATGGTGGAATTCATAGTAAGGAGCCCATATAACTCTCATTTGTGCTACTAGATCTTTTTAGATCTCTAGCTTTTTTGTTTCTAAAGCCTGCAATAAACGATATGTGTTAGATCTCTTGATATATATTACAGTTTTAAACACAGAGTTATAATAATGGTTTTAGCTGAACCAGATGAAGTGATGGTTTTCAGTTTTCGACAATCCAGGCTTGGAATGATAAAGAGTGATATTTTAGATTGTAGATGCAAGACATCTGTAAGCATAGAATCAATGATAAATAGTGTGAAATGCTGGTGTTTAACCCAAAAAATTATGGCATTTGTAGGGAAAACGTGGATGCATACAATATTGAAATTAGAAGGCTTACTGGGGAAGTGTTGGCTTTGATTGCTGAGACATTGCAGTTGCAACCTGACTTTTTTGAGAAGAATTTTGGCAAATCATACCAAAAAATGAGGATGAATTACTATCCTCCCTGCCTTAGACCAGATCTTGTTCTAGGACTAAGTGCACATGCAGACATGGTAGGCCTGACGCTACTGCTGCAAGATGATGAAGTCCCGGGATTGCAGATCCACAAGGGTGACCATTGGAAAACTGTGCAACCAATTCCTTATGCCCTGGTCGTTAATATTGGAAACTTGATAGAGGTAATCTCCTTATCCTTATCAAAGCTTAAACAGGCAATGTTTAGAAATGAAAACATGAAATAACAAAATAAAAGTTATTATCTCCCTATTATCAACTTGATTGCCGAAGGTATACAAAGGAGTAGCTATTGGGCTTTAATGGTCCCTAAAAAAGTTGGGTTCAATGTTGAAAACCCATCCATCTACTTGCACCTATATATTTTGATCTACTTGTGAGTGTATGAAAATGTGATAAAGCCATACCCATTTTCATAGACTTGTAAATTTTAGAAGCCTTGTATTCAAGGTACTGGCTGTTTATATGAGAATCCAGCCTCATCTTAAACAGCCTGTGTGTTGACCACAAGACACCATCTGTTTATGCACAATGGCTTCAAAAGGATGGCTCTATTCCATCCTAGCTAGTGGTTATCTCACTTCTTGTCAATAAGATTTTGTAGCTAAGCTTTATTACCGGTGGTTCTACTGAGTGTGGATTAAAATCTAAGTCCCTAGTCTTATAGCTTATAACAAAGAAAATAAATTCTAGATTCTAGATCTCTTAAAAACTTGAGTCTAGATTCATATCCAATAGCCGAGAATATAGATTGCCAAAGGTTTCAAAAGATAAAAAAAGAAGGTGTACCAAAACAAAATTGAAAGCTGTGAAAATTTTCATTCATTTGAACTACATTAAATTATTAGTCTTGTTTTTGTTTGCTTATGTTGTAAAGCTGGATTTTGTAGGTTATGGCAAATGGAAGATACAAGAGCATCGAGCACCGAGCAGTAACAAACAAGGAGAAGCCAAGGCTGTCAATTGCAGTATTCTATGCTCCAAGGCTCACTGAAGAAATTAGTCCTGCTCCTAAACTGATTGATGAAAATCAGGCAGAAGGGGAAGGTGAGATGCATGACAGTGCCCCCAAGACAACGTTAGGTCTAAGAAAAGGGAAACCAGATGGATGGAGGATCCAAAGTTGCTTTTGCTTCCCGGGCTCGTGAAAGAGTTATCACAGCTGACAAAATGGGTCATAAAATAAACCCCTTAAAAATGCTTTGAGAAGGTCAAATAGACCAGTAACTGATAAATATTAACAAAAAGGCCAAATGAAGGAGGATCTACCATTTCCCACAACTGCACAGACGTCTGATGTCCAGCTTCTATGTTCACGGCATAACACTGTCGTTTGTTCTTCACCATATTTGCGTGCACGAAAGGTGTCTGCCGCATCATTTTCTAGTGATTGCACTGTCACCAGCTTGTCATTGTTGTCTCTGTGTTCCGTGAAGATTTCTCCAACAGCTTCTCATAGCTTCTCCTTCCACTAGCTTATCTATTAACTATAATATTCCAGAGAAAAATATTATGATGACTTAATTTCTCATAGTTTTTAAAAGAAAAATGAATTAGACAGCTACTCTAGCCAATGAAAAAAGAGATAAATAAAAAAAATTTAAGATAAAAAATATGTTTTAAAATACAAACTATAGAAATAGAAAAAAATATATTTAAATTATGCAATATGATTGGCTAACCCAATCAAAAAATTAAAAATTAAAAGATTGCAGTAGTAACCTGCCTATCCAGCAAACTAATAATATGAATATAACAAATTATTCTCCAAATTGTGGAGAGTAGCAATGTCATAATTTATAGGGTTGAAAATTTGGACAATGTTGCACATTCACTTTTAAAACCACTGAGCATATATAAGATAACTTGGTGCAATGAGGCCATGGGCCTTGCTTCCCATAATTCATTCATTTTATTTTTCATATTTATGCAATTATAATGTATAATATTAAGTTAGAAAATAGTACGTTTAAGTCATATTAACCTTGTCATCCTATTTATTCTCTATGTGTCTCCAACCTCTTGGGAATGGGTACTTGGATAACCATGTAAGTGTTTGAGATATTATCTTATTATTATTATTCTCTTGAGACTTGGAATAATTATTGTAATTTAATTTACAATGAATGTTATAGTTGGAAAGAGTCACGCATATTTTTTTATCGATAGAGTTAACCATCTCTCTAATGGAGTACTTGCGAGTTATGTAAAGAGGTGTGAAACATCTTGTTTTAAAAAATCAAGTCCATATTAGTTAGAATTATATTTTGAAGTGTAATAGTTTGGAATGAGTTTCCATATTCTTCACAGGTTAGATATGTTTTAATGATGTCTATCTTGAGTTCATTGAAGAATTTGGTCATGGGGGCATTAGATTTTTTTGATATCATGTTTTTGATGGTTGCTATGTGTTGGTGTAATTAAATGTTTTGTACTTTGTCCTAGGTCATGATTACACCTTATTTAAGTTTACTTAGGGACCACATAGGAGGTTGTTGGAGAATTTCCACTTTTGGTGGATTTGACATGTCATTACTTTATCACTTCCACCTTTTTGTGGACA
>VDFB02159527.1:0-34579 GCA_007258455.2 Sequoia sempervirens | reverse complement strand
CTTGCACAATCTAGGCATGGATTTATGAGAGGAGATTTATGCTCTTGTTTTGATCAACTCTTTGGAGTTTACAATGCTTATAATTGTCTATTTATTGCAGCAATTGCATCAAAATTTGTAATCTAGATTGCATGTTAGTAGGTTGAGCTTGTCCATGTGTGAGGGTTTGAAGCATGGCATGGGATGTGTGGATTCATGCTTGGTCACATGGAATGAATGGATAGCTTGTGCTGCAGAAAGTGTATGAGAGTTTTGTGTAGGTTGTGAAGAAGGATTGTTGAATGCAAGGAAGCATATCAATCAAGGATTGATATAGTATTATTGTAATCTTGTTCTAAGGTTAAATAATACAAGCACTATTGATTTTGGTGGAGTTTTTTTTTTAAAGGGTTTCTCCATCTATGTATTGTGTCACTTCTATCTTCTTGTCTCATTCTTCTACAATCTTCTATCTATTTCTAAAATTGGTAAAATTGATCTAAAAAGATTAATCATACACAAAGAATTGTGACAAAGAACACTTAATTAAATCTACAGTCACATAAGTTTACAAGTTTTAAGCTACAATTTCACCTTCATTTTCAACATTTGGTATCAAAGCTAATGGTTGGGTAGAGTTTGGGGCACCTTTCTCTTAAAAGTTTGAAGGTTTTTTGGCTGCAGTGGGAGCTTGTACTATTGTGTTATTATAGATTTGTAAAAGAAGTATGTTACAATGAGCTCTACTTCTTGTCTAGATATTGAAAGATTCAATGGATCTAGTTAGGAGATGGTTATCACGATGTCATCGATAGCTTGGTTACATGTTTCAGTGGGAGCTTTTGACAGTGATGGTTTGATGTTTATCTTGTTGCCATGTATAACTCGATATCACAGTTCAGTGGGAGCTTTGGTAGGATATGGTTATCTTCATGTGATTTGAAGAGGTTTTAAAATCTTGTTTCATGGAGAACCCTTAGAGTATTTGGTAAAGGTGTTACCGTTCTTCCTTTGGAGAGGATTTAGTTCTCTTTGATTTTGAGTATTAATCATTTGCTTGGAGCTTCATGATTATGTAGGTTACATTTGAAGTTGGCATGGATTGATTGGTGGGTGCTCATGGATACTAGAGAGACTTGGGTTAGGCCAGATATTTCCTATGTTAAGAGATATGTGTTGGAATGGTTACTTGTTATAAAAAATTTCAACAGTAAAGACCGAGGAGCCTACACCTAGAAATGGATGTGAGTCCATCATAGACCTGATGAGAAGGTTGTCTTTATTGAAATTCTATATTGCTTGGTGTTATATGCACAGGACAATCTTGTATCCCACTCTTGGTCTACTTGGCAGGTAAATGATCTAAGAGGTGTTACCCGCCTAATTATTAGATGCATTATTTATGCATCTTGTCTTCTCCTATACATTAGTCTTGAAAATTGAGTTTTGAGGGATTATTGAGAAGTAGATGCATGATTTTATGTATTTTCATTGTTCTCCTTGCAATCTTGAACTTGAGTTAGTTCTGAGGATTTGGGTAGAAGAGGTACGGGAGATAGTTAGTGGCTTTGGGCATATTCCCTTTTGTCGTGGGAATGTTTGGCTAAGTTTGATCTACTTTCTATGAGAGGTTTACATCTAAGTTCTGCCATGTTTCATTATAAGTTGAATGGTTAGATGTTGATATCTTTTCAGTTTGGGAGTGTTGAAGGAGATCTTACTTTACACAGTTTGGCACATGTTAGTGTGGTATAAGAACATGGTTTGATTTGCAAGCTCTCTCTTTGTGGGAATATTGTCTTCTTCTTGAAGGTTCTTGTGTTATGAGAGATGTATTTTGCATATCATTGTATGCTTCTTTGAAACTATGATAGAGGAGTTAGCCACATCCTCTATGTGAAGTGCTATAGGAGGACTTGTTAATGTTGTGATCTTGTTTTCAGATTTGGCATTACCTGTGCAGTGGGAGTTCCAAAAGGTATTTGTGTTTTGTATGAGAGGGGCACCTCTCTTGGACTAGTTACACTTTACTACAATGAGTTACTTCAGAGGTTTTTTATCGCATGTCTATGTGTGTTATCGCCTTGAAGTCTTATTTTGTAGGATGGTGGATATACAAGGACTTCTTTGCAGATTCAAGTTGTTATGTTGATAGCATGAAGTTCTACCTATGATAGTTTGGTTGCAGAGACTTGGGAAAGGTATTGATTGAGAAAGTTGATGCTTTGATCAATGCTATAGATAAGTTCTCTTGGTGCAAGGCCATTGGCCTTGATTCTTGTACTTGATTTATAATAATGATTCCTTGTTTAGAATAATTGAAATATATAATGTCAAGTGGGAGAATGTTGGGAATAGGATGCCATTTAATTGCAATCCTAAATATATTTCATGTATCTCCTAAGTCCTTGGAAAGTGTTCCCCAACACTAGGATTAGAAAGAGATTAAATTCAAATGAAATTAACATGTAAATTGACATTTGTATTATTCCTAAATGATAGGAACATGTGGGGATGTCCAAGAAGAGCTCCTACAAAATATGAGCACATGGAGTGCCCACATGGAAGGTGGAACCCACCTTGCTTAAGTTAATTGTTTGGAGGATTGATAACACTTCAGTAATGAATGTAAAAATCCTACAAGTTAGGGATTGATATTTACATGAGTGGAGTTTAGTTCAATTCAGTTCAGTTTAGTATCAGTTTAGTATCAATTTAGTTTAGTTTAGTTTAGTTCAGTTATCTTTAGTTGCATGTAATTAGTTTCAGTTGAATGCTGGTTGACTTCAATTGACTTGAGTTGCATGACTAATGACTTCAGTTGCATGAAAGATAATAGGTGGATACATTTAGTTAAGTGGGGATGATCAATCATGCATAATGTTTGCATGAATTGGTGGAGAGATATATTTTAGTTAACTAAGATTGAATTGGACCCACCTTGGGTGCCCAAGTTGGCATCTTTGAGTTAACACCTTTTGCATGAGAAGATATTTACAAGGATCAGTTAAGTGGGCCCATTCTTGGGCGCCAACTTTGAGGTGATGCTTGCAAGATATTTTCTTGACCAATGATTAGTTAAGTGTTCAGTTTGGGGAACCTAAATTGAGGAGTCTTTGGTTTTGACTTCATGTTACAATGTGGAACTCTACTTGTACAATCTAGGCGTGGATTTATGAGAGGAGATTTATGCTCTTGTTTTGATCAACTCTTTGGAGTTTACAATGCTTATAATTGTTTATTTATCACATCAATTGCATCAGAGTTTGTAATATGGATTACAAGTTAGCAGGTTGAGCTTGTGCATGTGTGAGGGTTTGAAGCATGGTATGGGATGTGTGGATTCATGCTTGGTCACATGGAATGAATGGATAGCTTGTGCTGCATAAAGTGTATGAGAGTTTTGTGCAGGTTGTGAAGAAGGATTGTTGAATGCAAGGAAGCATATCAATCAAAGATTGACACAGTATTACTGTAATCTTGTTCTAAGGTTAAATAATACAAGCATTATTGATTCTAGTGGAGTTTTTTCTCGAAAGGGTTTCTCCACATATATGCTGTGTCACTTCTATCTTCTTGTCTCATTCTTCTGCAATATTTTGTCTCTTTCTACAATTGGTAAAATTGATCTAAAAATATTAATCATACACAAAGAATTGTGACAAAGAACACTTAATTAAATCTATAGTCACATAGGTTTACAATTTTGTAGCTACAATTTCACCTTCATTTTCAACAATTCATTTCTCGACTTTATTAATGAGCTTGAAGCGTTATTTTCCTTATAACGCCTTTTCCCTCTCTCTTCCTCCTACCAGATTCCAAAAATGCTCTTCCCCACTTTCTTCAATTACCATTGACATTCAAGACAATCAATTTTAAAAGAATATTAATAATTGCAACCTTCAAGATATTAAATCTAATAATATAATAATAATAATATATTTTTTATATTATTAAAATGAATTAAACAATTTATTTTTAAATTGTTTACATTCTATAATTTATTAATCAAAATTAGCCTCCATTATCTTTAATATAAATTCACATTTATAAAATTATCTTTAACTTCTAAAAATAAATAATTATGAAATATAATTATTTCATAGTTAAATTTATGCATGACAATGAGATGTTGCAAAATCTCTCAACATAATCTTCTAATAGCTCATCTTCTATGTGACATCCTAAAGATGTCATCCCTTTTTCTATATATG
Source organism: Sequoia sempervirens (assembly GCA_007258455.2). Lineage (NCBI taxonomy): Eukaryota > Viridiplantae > Streptophyta > Pinopsida > Cupressales > Cupressaceae > Sequoia > Sequoia sempervirens. The sequence continues at coordinate 30,383 of VDFB02159527.1, read as the reverse complement.
TCTCTACAATAATCTTGATATTTCTCCATGAATTTTGTCTTCATTATCTCCCAGTTGGGAACAAAATTCCTTCCCAATCCCATGAACCAATGTAGAGCAACATCCTTTAGTGTGGTTGGAAATAATTTGAGTTAGTGAGCATCTTTGGTATAGTCATAGCTCCTGTACAACACATCAAACTCAAAAATAAATGTGTCTAGATCTTTTGTAACTAGTCCATAGAAAATAGGTAATGTTGAAGGGGGTATATTTTTAAGTGCAACAACCATTTCTTGATTGGTTATGGGAAACTCAAATGTTACATGCTCTTCTAGATCATCTACTATTGCATCACCCATGATGTTAAAATATCTTCTAGAAGTCTCCTCTGTGTTTGGGGTAGCTACTGGTGTGAGAGATAGTTATTCCTTGTTAATCCCCTCAACTTGTTCACTATTTCCACCAGTATCTTCAAATTCTTCGTGTACTGAGGGGATAAATCTTCCTAGAGCATCTCTCTACCTCCATATGCAATGGTTCTTGCTCTTTTAATCAACGGTTCTTGCACATTGTTAGTAAATAGTTTTTTTGGTGATTCTTAAATACCTATTAATCCTGATGCTAAAATAAAGTTTTCTATGTAATGAAAACTTAGAAAGAATTTAAAACAAGCAAAAGAATCTTGAACTTAGCACCATCCTGACAAAGATGCCAAAAATGTAGGGCTTCCTCAAATTCCTAATTAACTACTAGTCCTATTACTAGACTAGGTAGTTCATCACTCAAGAGAGGGCTCATTAAATCATCAACTAGGGAGTCGTAAAACTTCAGATAGTATTGGCAGAATATATGCATTTATAGACTCTAAACATCCTATATTGGTTGAGCATAGGTGAATGAAATACCTATAAATACAGTAAAAGATTTTAATCAAAATAAACTTGTTCTCTCAAAACAAAGTAAATGAATATAAACAACTACATTTTGCTATGGGTACCTAATGCTTATGACTATAACCATGTAACAAACAGATCATAAAATCTTGAAATTCCTACTAATTTTTTTAAATAATAATTTATATAAGAATCAACTTTCCATTATAAATTCATAACACATTAATTGCAACTTCAAATAAAAAAAATTAAATATCAATATCGAGGTCCAAACATTTGTAATGATGCATACATCAAGTAAGGCTTGCTCACCACCCAACTGTAATGGCATCATGAAGCCACATGGACTCTATCCAAACCCCCGAGCAAGAAAGGGATTAGCAATAAAATTAGTTTATTATTAATAGTCAAAATATCAAAGTACTGCATTAGTGGGTATGCAACCCTTTCTAGGGTCTAATTACCCCAAGCAATTCTTTGTTGATTGCACCCCACTTAGGTGAAACCAACATGGAAAATATTAAATGACTTCAAATGAAGATGATAATGAATTAATTGAAAATACTTTTGTGTTTACTTCATTTAATACAAATCCAAGGATAACTTAAATGGGACTCATATTTTGACTTGGAAATGGGAGAAAAGATTAATAACTAAAAAGCATTTTTTTAATTTCCTCTCTTAGAAAACCTTTTAAAAATAAATTCCATAATCTTTAATAACTTCCCTTTCCACTTTCTGATCACCAATATTCTAATTGAGGTGAGATGAAAGCATACAGGGTAAGGGAATTTAAAACAACATCCTTTCCACTTTTTTATCACCAAGATCCTCATTGAGGTGAGGTGAGAGCATACAGTGTACAATATATATGGAGTAATACAAAGAACATCTTCTTATTTAGCGAAAGTAAAAATGAAAACATACTCTTCCACTTATTCAACGGTGAGTGATATACCACTTATTCAATGGGGTTAGAAATCCAAAATAATAATAGAAAGAATATTTACTCTTCCACTTATTCAGTGGTGAGTGATATACCACTTATTCAGTGGGATTAAAAACCCATAATTTAAAGGTTTGCCTATAAGCACAATATCATAAGTCTAAAATATCAAAATACCAAGAAGAAAAATAATGCTACAAGAAAAGGAATAAAAGTTGGTAGACTAAATCCATTTACAAATGGAGGATGTATTTCCATAAAATATTTCATTATCTTGATCAAATGGAAATGAATAATGAATAACATTATGCAAATCATTTACTACTGCATGTTAGACAAACATGTAATAAGTAAATTAGATGAATATAAATATAACTCATACCTTTGTCAAGTCCATCATGTAACAACTATTGGGGTTCATCGAAATCTTGCAACTAAACCAAAATCGCCATTAGATTTAGTTCTAGAAAGGAAATATTCCAATTATAGTATCTCAAAACATAATTCTTAAATATCATGTAAATTGAGTAATAAATCAACATTATTCCTTTGCAAGTTATTTGAGTCATAAATAAATTCTATAATGAGTTACCAAAATATGAATTTAAAGGAATTTAAATCATGCTTGAAATGATTAACCTTAGTGAACTTCAATGTATTATAAGTAATAATGCATGCAAAACATTATAGATCTTTAAAATCGTTAATCCATGATGGCAATCAATGTATAATGAAATTAAAGGCATTAATAACCTATGTTCAGCCATTAATACCATATATAACAATCTTGATTAGTTACCCCTTGAATCTAATATATATATTTGTATCACATAGTCTGATTATGTAAAAACCACTAATTATTTTTAAGCTTCGACTACCTGATAATTAAATAAGGTAAATCCCTCAAAGGTGATAATGACATAAATTCTATTACTATATAATTAAACCCATTTCCTTTATGAAATATTTATTGAGTTATTAATAAAGTGACTTGGAGAATAAGTACCCTAATTCTCTTTCATCCTTTATCTTGAATTTATGTTTTTTCCCTCATGTCAAAAAAGAAGATTAGTCAGATTAGAATTGGGTATCTATATATGCAATCATCAAAAAAACATATTGTCATTTTGAGATCTCCACAAAGTATTTAGTTAGTAAGAAGGATAAAAATATACAACCTTCATTATAATACAATGCTACTATCCATTTTCTTTTATTCATTCTTGTCACATTGTTTAATAGGTTATAACTCTGAATTAACAATGACTTTATGCACTAAACTCCATGACATCTCTTCCCAATTAATTTTTATATTCAATCAGTCATTGCTTTGACTGATGAATTAGAATTCAAACAAAGAATATTATCAATTAAGTTCTAACACAACTATACAGAAACAAACAATATATGATTTGTTATTGTAATAATGCATCATTATCAACACCAATTCAGGCACATATCTGGAGCCTTCTTTCATTTCCTAGATTGACTCCCTGGACTAGGTTTAGAATAGATCATGAGAGGTTGAGTGCTTGGGCCCTCTATGTCAAACAAGTAGAGGGTATAGAATTTTCGGCATGGGCAAATAATCATTGAGTGGGGTGTAGGTTATAGGGGTTCTACCTACCCTTGGAGAATCGAACTTGAAGGATAACACACAACTCAACCATCAAAAGAAGGTGAATACTATAGCTCCTTATGAAGGAATAACTTAGACCATTCATCACATAAGCACAAGAAAAAGATGAGATAGTAAGTGATACTTATTGGCATGAATTTGATAAAGAATACTTGCTCTCTTTAAAATAAGGCTAAGCTCTTTGCTCGCACCATATGCAAATGTTATTTATGGAAAAACCATAAACACATGTAATGTGCATGCATACATTAATCGCATAGCACACTCATCATTAGTTTTCTTAACATGAATTGATGAAGCTTGTGAAAGTGGCAACCATCTATTTTGAGTGTCATTTAAGTTTAAAGCAATAGGGCTATCTTTTAATTCAAAAGACTTAACAAACTCATATTTTCTACTTTCCATTTAAACGATGATCCCTTGCTCCCAAACCTTGAAAAATGATTAGTTATAGAATCTTTTTGCCTTGAATTGGATGTTTGATAGGAAATACTGCAACTCTACATAATCCAAAATTATGTTGGATGAAAGTTTATTGGAAAAGTATACCTTTGCAAGACATTAAACCAAGACTAACAACAGAAGAATGCATAATTTTCATGTTCATTCTTCTACAGGTGTTGTGAGGATAAGTAGACCCTATCACAATATTGAGGATATGATGACCCCCATCCACTATACATTATACATGCATCACATATGTCCTTGAATCATGAGTTTCTCTTAGAAACAAAAGTCAAAAGACTATAAACTTTATTGAGGGACAAAGAAACATTTATTTGCAAACTAGTTTTGAATTCCATTTGTTGAGAACTAATATGAATTATATATATATATCGAAGAATCTACCAGTCTTCAAAAGTGGAAGAAAGAATCTAATTACCTCATTAAATAGAATCACATATGCAAATGACAACAATATATAGATTTACAATAATATTACCCCAAGGAGTCTTGGGCTCATCCTTTGAATTAGTCGATGAGTTCCTTCTAGATGGTTTTCCTGATGCAAGAGAAAAATGTGCAACCTTTGTTCTTGGTCATTTAGTGAGATAAAATGTGGTATGGAAGGACACGACATTGGTTTAATACATAATTGTGAGACCGAGAATACTAGTATGGGCCAATCACTCTTGATCCATGATGAATCGAAGCATATAACATAGCCACTAATACTCAATCTTCAAACAAGATCATTCAAATTAAAGATTAACTAAACATAATACTAGTACGGGTCGATCATGCTTGATCCATGATGAATTGAAGCATAACATAGCCACTAATACTTAATCTTCAAACAAGATCATTCAAATTAAAGATAAACTAAACATTTATTGAAATGAAGCATTCTAAATATAAAAAACATTGAAATGTCTATTCTACCCCATTTGAAACTTATCCTATTTTGGAATCGGTGTCATGTTGATGTGATATGATGACCCTTTCCCAATCCCGTGATCAGTGAGCTTTTTTTAATCGATTCTATTGAAAAGAATCGATGAATCCGTTGGGATAAATGGATGAAAACATGTTTTATGCTAAATTAACATTATTTTATGCTAAAAATGATCTAAGTATGCAAAAGCTAAGCTAATCTAAGTGATATTTAAGCTAAAAGATTCAAACCCTAATTTATAAACAAGCTAAGATGGATGCATGGAAGCCATTAATGGAATCTTAAAACTAATATGCAACTAAAAATGAACTAAAATATGCTAAATGTGAGTAAATTATGAGTGTAAGTGTGAGTGAATTCAACAACATAAGTTTGCAATTGAAAGATGGATCCATTTGTCTCCAAATAGTGCTTAATTTATAAGAGAGCAAATGAGAAATGAAGGTTGAGATCGAAAAGATCAATCAACGATCAAGGATAGAGGAAATAGGAGGCATGGATCATGGATTCTCATCAATGGGTGAGAATGCAAGATGAGATTTAATCAAGGGTTCCCATTTGTTCCAAACAAATACACTTTTGACTTGCACACACAGGTCACAAGGTAACTTGCTCAAGAAGTCACAAGTTTAGCTTGCTCAAGAAGCCAAGTGAGAATATCCCTTTTTCAAATGATTGGACTAGATAGAATATTCTTGGGAATATTCTCATGGGTGAGGAAAAGGTTATTTTGTAAATTAATTGTGCAAAAAAGGGGCAAGGAATATTCCATGGGAATATTCCCCATTTGGAGGAAAATTAGATTAATTGTCAATTAAACAAGGTTTAATCATATAATTAGGGGTTTTTGGAGGAATAAAGTGATACTCATTAAATTAAATGATTTAATGAAAAGGGAAAAGGTGAAATGACATTTAATTAAATAACTTAGGGTTATTTAATTAAATAAGAAGACTTAAGGAATTAAATTAAATAGTTTGATTTATTTAATTTAATGAGATGAAATGTTAGCGTGAAAGGAGGAATTAACCTGATTAAATGAATTAGGTTAATAGATGCAAATGATGCAATTAATTAATTAGCTAGGATAATTCAATTAATTAAGTGAAAAGACAATGGGTTTCAAGAGGAAATAATGTTAGTATATCTGATTCGAGTGTATGATATCATTCAGGATTTTTTTTAGTGTCTACAATAGCAATGACCTGAGATATTTATATAATAGATTTAAATGTCTATGTATGGTAGCAAATACCATGGTTAATCATTGATGAAATAGGCATTACCAAACCCTACGATCACCATAATCTATGGTGAATCAAAATTATCTAAACATCAACAAGGCAAGAGGTTTGTAGAAGAATTCCAAAGTAAAGCAAATGGAAAGCAAGAAGTGATGCTTTTCTCTAAACGAATTGCTTACATGTGGTGATCTTGATTAGGTAGATTCAACCAACTCCTCTTTAATGAGCATCAAGTTAATGTTTCTTTAATGCCTTGCCTATACTAGAGTATTTATTTTTCCCCTCTACTCCCTTCACAAAAGGCAAAGTGTGTCTCATAGTAGAAGAGAACCCCGGTGTGGCAGAGATGCAACATTGTCATCTTTCTTCATGCCACCTTCCTGAATGAAAAATGTATAACCCGATGAAGAAAAGGGAAAGAAAATGGGTGGCTAGCTCAATTTCCCCCTATCTGACCCCCTTTCTCTAATACAGTAAAATCATATTTAATACTATGTTGAAATCACATAGATCAATGCTCAGAATACAAAATAACGCCTTCTTTATTACACCGCACGTTATCTCAAGCATATTCTCCATGTAATTACCTCATCCTTCTTTGGTAACATGTTTTCAAGGAATCAACCTTAATTTATGATAAATAGAAGAATCTTGCAACACACTATGTCAGTTATGATAGAAGAAATTAAATATACCCATGTCTCTTTTTGAGACTACTTAATTACCCCATTTTCTTGCCTTAAGCCTTCCAACTTGGGATTTATTCTTGCTAATTTGTGATTTATTATAGTTTCCTTTATATTTCAAGGCAAGTATTTAAGTACACTTATTTATAAGTAACCCACTATCACATATGTATATTCGATTAATTAGTTATTAAAGGTATATATATATCCTCACAAATTAAAATTTTAATTTTCATTACTTTGATATGAGGACAATTACTAAATATCTTATATAAAAGCAATCCATGCTCAATAATAAAAAATTTGATGTTTATAGACCTTAATGATATTAAACCCTATTATGAGGAACGATGTTACATCTTAAGAATGCAATTAGATATTTTCTTGATCAACAATCCCTAAATATGTTTATTGATTTGAATAGCTAGTCTTAATAAAAAGCATCACATTCCAAAGTAAATTTACCCAATTGAAGATGTTCTTGCCAAAATAATGATACCATAATTAACCCAAAAGAGGAAGTGTATATTACAAGTGCTTATTCCAAGGAGGGTCATGACATCCTTTGCCCCTTAATTTGTGCATCATCTTTATGCACACAAGTTTTAAATTGAGCATGAAATAATGACTAACAAAATTTCAACATAAGTTAACTTGTTACTATATCAAAATATAAGGCTTTTAACTAAGTTTTCATTAAAAAAAATCATGCCTTGGAGTTCACGATATTATATTCTGACTATCAAAATCACTTCTTGATTATCATAACATTAGAATATGTGGATAAATAAATATATACATAATCTCTTTTAGTGGTCAAGCATAAAACCTTGCAAGAACAATTTGAATTTAACATCTTCATTAATTATCAGAGCATAAAATAAGTATAAAGATTCATTAATTTAGTATAAATATGGTCAAGCGCTTCTTGATTATCTTGACATGTTAGCTTGAATTCATATCCCAATAAGGAATCTATTATCCACAAGGTATCCTTTGGATATAAGAATATAAACATAGAGAGATCACTTCTTCTCATCACAAATGTATGCTTATTTTGTACCTAAGGTTTGCTTCTCATTATTATCAACATAAATTCCCCTTGTGGTTAGTAAAATACTTAGTTATCATAACAAATTAAAATATTAAGTACCATAATTTAATCAAAAAACCATGGAATAAGAGCATAATAATCATTTTGGAATGTTGTTATTAGTTCACTTTATAAATAAAAATAAAAAATACTTTCATAATTCATTTATTACACATCGAAGTGGCTCAAGGATACATATTTGTTGCTCTTAATGATTGGCTTGCTTAATTCTTCAAACAACACTTTGATCCTTGTCTTTTGTTTCAATAGAATCCTGAACCAATTAACTTGTTCTCTGTTCTGTAGTCAGAATATCACTCTCCTCCATCTTAATTTTAAGCAATAAAAAAATTAAGATTACATCTCAAATAATTATTACCTGCGGCTATATCAAGATACTTCCAACTCATCATTTAAATAGGGCTTGTTATTAGAATCAACATTAGTAAGAGTGTTTTACCTTCAACCAACATGGTTATTCGTTTCTTGCTCAATATCCACATCATAAATAAGTGTGTTCTAACCACTTATACATTCTCCTGAAGGGTCTTTCAAGAATATGTAAGGAGATCCTTTCAAGATTCATAATAACATTTGAAACCTTCTAACATAAACATTTTGAATATGGACACAACAATAAGTAAGCTAATATTCATTCAAATGTGCTTTGGTTTCTAATGACATATAAGAATAGTAACTTTCTAAAATTTGATAATTTAACTTCTTAGAATAAGTCAAAAGATCATATATATAAATACTTCAAGAGTTTATGATAGATCAAATGGACGATCAAAATAATACATTCAACATGGAAGTGAATTATTGTACTTCACTTGGATTCCCTTTAAGATCCAATAGGTTAGAATTTGTGCATAAGAGTTTTCCATCATATTTAATACAAACATCACGTACTGGTAAACTTCTATTTGAGATAACAAAATTGTGTTATAAATTATGTGCCTCAAGCGCACATACCTATTGATTCTAATGGTAAGTATTGCTTCATTCTCCCAATTATGATCCCCATCCTTTATTTCACTGGTACCTCAATCAATAAGTATGTTCTTTGGTTCTTGTTGGTGCTATGCATCATTTACCTCCTCTAAAGTTGAGCATCTTTTCCTAAAAAAAAAATTACACCATTCCTTTTATTTATTATTTTTGTTATGCATCTTATTCATTTGTATACCCAGGTACTTCTATCCATATGGGATAGTCATCCATCCATCCGAGATGGGCATCCAACCATATGGGTTGGGAATTTGTCCATACAGGACATGGGTTCATCTATCCATCCGAGATAGGCATCTACCTAAATGGGGTAGGCATCTATCAATTAAGGATAGGAATGTGCTCTAGCCAAAGACTTAGAATCATCGAGACCATCTGAGTCCCGAGTCACTCTCTAAAGATGACACTTCCCTATTGGAAGTGCACCGAGGTCACCATCTTTAGGAGTTTATCTAAAATTAGTAGTTAGCTTGAGTCCCACCTCAAAATTTGACCTAAAGCCTCAGGAGTCAAGCAAATCCATCTAGGATTCCTTCCAAGTATACAAAGAATAAATTTTATTTTAAGGTTTCATCCCTTTTAATACTTAAAGCTCATGATTAGGATGAACTTTATTTCAAAGGAAACAACATTACAAAATCCATATCTAACCTTTAAATTTGACTGTTTAAAATAAATTCACTTGATCCTTTTATGTCCTTCCTCGCTCTTTTTTTTCATTCCTAGCAATATGAAATTCAATATTTATTAGACTAATATAATAAACAAAATGTAGTTTGTAGCATGAGCATTGGTAGTAGGCCATCAGGCTTAGTGCCTAAACCAAATGCTCTAATACCACATGTAACAATTAGATCAGATAATATCAAAATTCTTACTATTTTTTTTTGAAATAATAATTTATATAAGAACCAACTTTCCATTATAAATTCACAACACGTTAACTGCAACTTTGAATGGAAACATATTAAATATCAACATCGAGGTCCAAACATTTGTAATGATGCATACATAAAGTAAGGCTTGCTCACCACCCAACTATATTGGTCTCATGAAGCCACATGTACTATAGCCAAACCCCCGAGCAAGTAAGGAACTACCAATAAACTTAGTTTATTATTGATAGTTAAAATATCGAAGTACTGCATTAGTGGGTATGCAACCCTTTCAAGGGTCTAACTACCCTAGACAATTCTTTGTCGATTGCCACCCACTTAGGTGAAACCGACATGGAAAATATTAAGTGACTTCAAATGAAGATGATAATGAATTAATTTAAAATACTTCTTTGTTTACTTCATTAAATAATACAAATCCAAGGATAACTTAAATGGGACTCATATTTCGACTTAGAAATGGGAGAAAAGATTAATAACTCAAAAGCATTTTTTAAAATTATTTTCTTAGAAAACCTTTTAAAAATAATTTCCATAACCTTTATTAACTTCCCTTTCCAATTTTTGATCACCAAGACCCTCATTGAGGCGAGGTGAGAGCATACGGGGTAAGGGAATTTAAAACAACATCCTTTGGACACTTTTTGATCACCAACATCTTCATTGAGGTGAGGTGAGAGCATATAGTGTACAAGATATGGAATAATACAAAGAACATCTTCTTATTCAGCAGAAGTAAAAATGAAAACATACTCTTCCACTTATTCAGCGATGAGTGATATACCACTTATTCAGTGGGGTTAGAAATCCAAAATAATAATTGAAAGAACATTTACACTTCCGCTTATTCAATGGTGAGTGATATACCACTTATTCAATGGGATTAGAAACCCATAATTTAAAGGTTTGCATATAAGTGAAAATGGAGGATGTCTACCAACTTTGATTCCTTTTCTTGTAACAATATTTTTCTTCGTAGTATTTTGACATTTTAGACTTATGATATTGTGCTTATATGCAAACCTTTAAATTATGGGTTTCTAATCCCATTCAATAAGTTGATGGAGGATGCCTACCAACTTTGATTCCTTTTCTTGTAACAGTATTTTTCTTCATAGTATTTTGACATTTTAGACTTATAATATTGTGCTTATATGCAAACCTTTAAATTATGGGTTTCTAATCCCATTCAATAAGTGCTATATCACTCACCATTGAATAAGTGGAAGTGTCAAATGGAGGATGTATTTCCATAAAATATTTCATTATCTTGATCAAATGGAAATGGAATAACGAATACCCTTATGTAAATCATTTACTACTATAGACATGTAAAATTGACTTAACACTTATCACAAATTTAGAATGTCTCAGAACGACCCCGAAATGACTCGGAATAACTCTGAATCAACTTGGAACATCTCAGAATGACCCCAAAATGACTCGGAACAACTCTGAATCAACTCAGAACGTCTCAGAACGACCCTGAAATGACTCAAAATAACTTTGAATCAACTTGAAACACTCAGAACAACCCTGAAATGACTCAAAATAACTTTGAATCAACTCAAAACGTCTCAAAATGACCATGAAATGACTCATAATAACTTTGAATCAACTCAGAATGTCTTGAAATGACCCCGAAATAACTCAAAATAACTCTGAATCAACTCAGAACATCTTGGAACGACCCTGAAATGACTCAGAATAACTCTAAATCAATTCAGAATACCTCGAAACGACCCCGAAACGACTTAGAACAACTTTGAATCAACTCAGAATGACCCCAAAATGACTCGAAACGACTCTGAATCAACCTAGAATATTTCTAAATTAACTTGGAACATCTCATAACATATTTGAATCAACTTGGATCATCTCAGAATCATCCCACGACATCTCATAACACATCAAATGACATTCAAAACCCTAATTCTACTATTAATTGATTAATTCATGTTTCATCATTTTCAACCAATTAAATAAATTACATTTATTTAATAAATTCTTAATCTTATCTTATTTCATCTTGATTAGTCAAACGACACTGATTATTTGATTACGTCACTAATTCACCTTATTCCTCAAAATTAATTGAATTATTAAATCATAATAATTTAATTATCACATTTCCCTCCAAAATTTGAATAATTAAATCAAATCAAATCAAACTATTCAAATTAGAAAAAATCAAATTGGAATGAATTAATTATTATTCCTCACCCACTTTTTGATTGGGGAAATCATGGATTGCTAACTAAGCAATCTATTTTGCTAACTCAACCATCTAATTCCTAACTCAACCCTAACTGATCAATCAATTACTAACTAAACAATCAAAATCCTAACTAGCCAATCTATTCTTCAATCACCCTAATTGTGCAATCAACTTTGCACAATTCCCTCATGTCTAAATCCTCTCGACCCATTTTGACCGTTGATCTAGATATTCTCCAATGTGATCTCGACCATCGATTTGAAATTGCTTTTTCTATATAACAAGCCTTTCTCTTCACAGATAAGGATAATAATTTCAACTTACCTTATGCAAAAAAGTGTTGTCAAGATCACCATTGAGAGAGCTTCATCATTTCTTCAAGAACAAGCATCAATCATCAAGCTTTTGTGTACAAGCAATGGAGGCTTTGTGAAGGGATAGGGTTGGATTGAGATAATCACAATCTCAATGCTTTGGGTCTCCAATAGATAAACCCTTGGTGTTTCACTCCACCAATCAACCTATAGGTCCTAAAGGTATTTAGGCACCCCTGGTCACTTGCCAACCTTGCTATCAATTTCAGTTTGCTGCTACCAAGCCATTCTTGATGCTTTTCCTCACTTTCTCCATCTAGCCCTTAATCCCTTTAAAGACTAGACAACCTCTAAATCCTCCTAACAACGTTGCAGGGGTGTGCATAGGTTTTCTTGACTTCAAAACGGTCTAGGAATGGTCCTTGTCCAAGCTCAACTCTCCTTTCTTCTATCGCTGCCATCATACCCTAGGTTAGGGTTTTAGGAGGGCTACTAGGATTAGGCCTCCTCACACAAGAAAAATGCTTATCACTCCTCTCCTTCACCTTATCAAGACAAACTTGCTTCTGTCACCCTGGCTCAAATTTGGAGCACTTCAAGATTTTTATGGTTTTGGACCTTCTCAGGTCGTACACAAGGCTAACACAGATTTATACAAGAACCTAGGGTTTCTAAGGTCTTTTCTTGGACAGTTTGTAACTTCTAGCCTCTAGATGATCAAACAAAGGTGCTGACTTCTTGCCAACCTTGGTAAGGGCTCCTGCAATCAATGCACATGTTGCATCAACAAATACTTATCACCTCTGCCACGTTAGGTCTGATTTCCAACCATCTTTTCCAAACTGGGCATCACAAGCTCGCCTAGGAAAAGATTATAACCATGCTTCCAGTACTCACAAAGACCCTTTTATTTACATTATTTACAAGGATGGAGTTCTTCCTTGTTTCCACAATGCCCATACTTCCTGGTAAGGACAGGAAACAAACTCAAAACTCCATTTTCTGGAATTTACCAGTCAAAACAAAACTAAAACAAAATTTACAAAATGAAAGACAGTGATAGAAAAGTTGTCTAAAAATTCCAATACAAAGCTTTAGAAGGATTCTCTACATGCTATGAACACTATGAAATGCTTCCTCTAATCCATTTAGCATCAGGCACGCGGCCAAGAACAAAAAATCATAACTTTTTACACACAAAAATCACTGTTTCTTCTTGTTCTCATGAAACTGCCACGCTCAAATTCTTCCAACCTCCTTCAAAGGTCGAGAAATAACTTTTACAATGCTTTGGAAATGGTTAGGTTTCCTTCTCCAAGCCTAATATTGGTCAAAAACATCATGTTGTAAAACATAGTGTGTTTTTCAATTTTTACAAAAACTTAGGAATCAACCACCAAAAAGGATTCCCACTTATTCAACTCTTTACCTAAGAACCAAAAGGTCCTCAAAAACAATATAAAAGGTATTAAAGACCTTTCCAAAACAACAAAAGGATTTTAAACAAAAACCTTCAAAATAAGTTTTCACTTAAGCACTTTGGCGGTGCTCTGCACCACTTTCTTGGTGATACAAACAACCCAACATCATGCAAATACACTCCAACATGGGATGGTAATATTTTCTTGTGTTGTTTGAACTCGTTTTGTTAATCTTAGGATCTCATTTCATTTAAATAGCTTAGAATTGTTCATTTCATGAGTGATGGAATAGGATAGATTAAGTGTTTTTTTTTTAATTAGATTAGTTTCTGATTTCAATCTTGCACTTTGATCTTGTTTTCATATCATTTTCCTAATGGATTCCTTCCCCCTCACACATTCTGGTATGCCCGGTGGGACCTAGGTCCTCCTCACTAACATTTTTTTGAGCTAAGTTGCAAGTTACAAGCTTCCGAAGGCTTTCAGAGGCATTTCACGGACTGCCCAACAAAAGCTTTCTTTAGACTGGTAACATTTCTTAGCTTTTTCTAGAAAACCCACGCCTTTGCCATGGGAATGGTGCTTTTGCACTAAAACCAGTGCCTTTGCTAAAAAAACCACTCTTTTGCTTCTTGTTCTGGGTTTTGCACTGTACGAAAAATCTAAGCTTTTGCCATAAATTCTGAGCTTTTGCAAATTTGTTTTTTTGAGCTTTTGATCTTTTTTTTGAGCATTTGCTCTAGAAGACAAGTGCATGGATCCAACACTATTGTAATGAACCATATTGCTAATGTTTGCTTGTTTTGTAGGAACTAATGGGTTTTATGCAGGATTTGAAAAACACTGACTTATTTTATGTAGGGAAGACGATTGATCCAAGTTATTTTTAGATCTACAAGCATTCTTATTAACTTAGGAACTTCATTCTGGTGCATTAAAATTAACAAACAACTCTCACATTTTGATTTTGGTAGAATCCTGAGCAAAGGCGAGGATTCATGGCAAAGGCGTGGATCCTGTACAAGGGCGTGGATTCTTGGCAGACAAAGGCATGAAAACTGAGGCAAAGGCGTGAAAACAGAAAACTTCACCTCTGACCTAAAAAACTTTGTACACGCAAAATGAGATGGAAGCAAACAAGCAAGAAGGTACATACCAGGCCACCGACATCCAAAGGCCATCCAACCTCTCAAATGAGCTCAAAATGATGTAGGACAACATCAAAATGCGACATTGCTCCTTGAAATATGATAGAATGAGAGAACCAGAGACAAGAATTAGCTATAAAGTCAAAACACAAATGAGCTATCTACAAGACAAATTGCCTATATAAGCCATAAGAAAACCCTAATTTCTACTTAGGGAAACTTCCTACTTTCAAAATAGAAGCTCAAGGAAACATCAGAACAAGAAACAAATGACCTATACACATAATTCCACATCAAAACAGACATAGAACAAAGTCGTGAGCCTGACCTCAAAACTTGAAAATTTTGATCAACCTCTCGAGGGGGCAGCATAGAGTCTTACCATCATTCCACGAAACATTAGGGCACAGTGGGGCATAAACTTTTTCAAAAAACTTGATCTTAAAAATAGAATCTTTGAAACAAAGCAACTAGTACTTTGTATCAAAGAGGGGCAAAATGTAGACATGTAAAATTGACTTAACACTTATCACAAATTCAGAATGTCTCGGAACAACCCCGAAATGACTCAGAATAACTCTGAATCAACTCAGAACATCTCAGAATGACCTCGAAATGACTCAAAACAACTCTGAATCAACTCAAAGCATCTCAAAACGACCCTAAAATGACTCGAAATAACTCTGAATGAACTCGGAACATCTCAGAACAACCCTGAAATGACTCGGAATAACTCTAAATCAACTTGGAACGTCTCAGAATGACCCTAAAATGACTTGAAATAACTCTGAATCAATTCAGAATGTCTCAGACAACCTCGAAACGACTCAGAACAACTCTGAATCAACTCAGAAAATCTCAAAACAACCCCAAAACGACTCAGAACGACTTAGAATCAACTCAGAATATCTCTGAATTAATTTGGAACATCTCATAATCAACTCGGATCATCTCAGAATCACCCCACGACATCTCATAATGCATCAGACGACATTCAAAACCCTAATTCTACTATGAATCGATTAATACAACGTTATTTGATTAATTCACGTTTCATCATTTTTGACCAATTAATCTTATCTTATTTCATCCTGATTAGTCAAACAACATTGATTATTTGATTACGCCACTAATTCACCTTATTCCTCAAAATTAATTGAATTATTAAATCATAATAATTTAATTATCACATTTCCCTCCAAAATTTGAATAATTAAATCAAATCAAATCAAACTATTCAAATTAGCAAAAATCAAAATCAAAATCAAATTGGAATGAATGAATGAATTAATATTCCTCACCCACTTTTTGATTGAGGAAATCATGGATTGCTAACTAAGCAATCTATTTTGCTAATTCAACCATCTAATTCCTAACTCGACCCTAACTAATCAATCAATTGCTAACTAAGCAATCAAAATCCTAACTAGCCAATCTATTCTTCAATCACCCTAATTGTGCAATCAAATTTTCACAATTCCCTCATGTCTAAATCCTCTCAACTCATTTTGACCATTGATCTGGATATTCTTCAACGCGATCTTGACCGTCGATTCAAAATTGTTTGTTCTATATAACAAGTCTTTCTCTTCACAAATAAGGATGAGAATTTCAACTTACCTTATGTAATGAAGTGCTGCCAAGATCACCATTGAGAGAGCTTCATCATTTCTTCAAGAACAAGCATCAATCATCAAGCTTTTGTGTACAAGCAATGGAGGCTTTGGAGTGATACAAACAATCCAACATCATGCAAATACACTCCAACATGGGATGGTAATATTTTCTTGTGTTATTTGATTTGGTTTGAATATTTTAGGATCTTACTTTCATTCAAATAGCTTAGATTTGCACATTTCATGAGTGATGGAATAGGATAGATTAAGTGTTTTTGAATTAGATTAGTTTCTGATTTCAATCTTGTATTTGATCTTGTTTTTCACATTTTTCCTGATGGATTCCTTCCCTCTCACACAGCTACTACATGCTAGACAATCATGTAACAAGTAAATTAGATGAATATAAATATAACTCATACCTTTTTCAAGTCCATCATGCAACAACTATTGGGTTTCACCAGAATCTTACAACTAAATCAAAATCGCCATTAGATATAGTTCTAGAAATGAAATATTCCAATTATAATATCTCAAAACATAATTCTTAAATATCATGTAAATTGAGTAATAAATCACCATTATTCCTCTGCAAGTCATTTGAGTCATAAATAAATTCTATACCGAGTTATCAAAATATGAATTTAAAGCAATTTAAATCATGCTTGAAACAATTAACCTTAGTGAACTTCAATGTATTATAAGTAATAATGCACACAGAACATTATAGATTTTTAAAATCAATAATTCATGATGGCAATCAATGCACTATGAAATTAAAGGAATTAATAACCTATGTTTAGCCATTAATAACATATATAACAATCTCGATCAACTACCCCTTGAATCTAATATATATATTCGTATCCCATAGTCTGATTATGTAAAAACCACTAATTATTTTTAAGCTTCGACTATCTGATAATTAAATAAGGTAAATCCCTCAAAGGTGATAATGACATAAATTCTATTACTATATAATTATATACCCATTTCCTTTAAGGAATATGTATTGAGTTACTAATAAAGTAAGTTGAAGAATAAGTACCCTAATTCTCTTTCATCCTTTATCTTGAATTTACATTTTTTTTCCTCATGTCAAAAAAGAAGATTAGACAAATTAGGATTGGGTATCTATATATACAATCATCAAAAATATATATTATCAGATTCCTAAAATCTCCACAAAGTATTTAGTTAGTAAGAAGGATAAAAATATACAACCTTCATTGTAATACAATGCTACTATCCATTTTCTTTTATTCATTCTTTTCACATTGTTTAACAGGTTCTAACTCCGAATTAACAATGACTTCATGCGTTAAACTCCATGACATCTCTTCCCAATTAATTTTTACATTCAAGCAACCATTGTTTTCACTGTATGAATTAAAATTCAAACAAAGCATATTCTCAATTAAGTTCTAACACAACTATACAAAAATAAACAATATTTGATCTATTATTATAATAATGCACCATTATCAACAACAATTCAAGCACATACTTGGAGCCTTCTTCCATTTCCTAGATCGACTCCCTGGACTAGGTTCAGAATAGATAAGGGGAGGTTGAGTTCCTGGGCCCTCTATGTCTAACAAGCAGAGGGCATAGAAATGTTGGCATGGGAAAATCATCACCGAGTGAGGTGTGGGAGAATTGAACTTGAAGGATAACACACAACTCGACCATCAATAGAAGGTGAATATTGTAGCTCCTTATGAGGGAATAACTTAGACCATTCGTGACATAAGCATAGGAAAAACATTAGATAGTAAGTGATACTTACTGGCATGGTTTTGATAAAGAATACTTGCTCTCTTTAAAAAAAGGCTAAGCTCTTCGCTTGCACCATATGCAAATACTATTTCTAGAAAAACCATAAGCACATCTAATGTATATGCATATATTAATCACAGAGCACACTCATCGCTAGTTTTCTTAACAACATGAATTGGGGAAGCTTTTGAAAGTGACAACCATCTATTCTGAGTTCCATCTAAGTTTGATGCAGCAGGGCTATCTTTTAATTCAAAATACTTAACAAACTCATATTGCTATTTTCCATTTAAACGATGATCCCCTGCTCCCAAACCTTGAACAATGATTAGTTATAAAAATTATTTTCCTTGAATTGGATGTCTGATAGGAAATATTGCAGCTCTACATAATCCAAAATTATGTTTGATGAAAAACATAATCCAAAATTATGTTTGATGAAAAAATATTAGAAAAGAATACTTTTGCAAGACATAAAACTAAGAATAACAATAGAAGAATTAGAAGAATGCACAATTTTCATGTTCATTCTTCTAAGGTGTTGTGAGCATAAATAAACCTTATTGTACTATTGAGGACATGACCCGCATCCACTATACATTATACATTCATCACATTGGACCTTGAATCATGAGTTTCTCTTAGAAACAAAAGTCAAGAGACAATAAGCTTTTATTGAGGGAAAAAGAAACATTTATTTGCAAACAGGTTTTGAATTCCATTTGTTGAAAACTACTATGAATTTTCAAATATATATATATTGAAGAATCTATCGGTCTTCAAAAGTGCAAGAAAGAATCTAATTACATCATTAAATAGAATAGTCTCAAACTCCTCCTTCTAAGAGTATAGAAGCACATATGTAGATGAAAGTATATAAAAATACAATAATATTACCTCAAGGGGTCCTGAGCTCATCCTTTGAATCAACCAGTGAGTTCCTTCTAGATGGTTTTCCTAATGCAAGAGAAGAATGTGTAGCCTCTGCTCTCAGTCATTTTGTGAGTTAAAATATGATACGAAAGAAAATGACATTGGTTTAATACATAACAACGAGCTGAGATTTTTATATAATAACTTTAAATGTCCATCTATAGCAACAAATACCTTGGTTAATCATTGTTGAAATAGGCATTACCAAACCCTATGATCACCATAATATGTGGTGAATCAAAATAATCTAAAAAACAATAAGGCAAAAGATTTGTAGAAGAATTCCAAAGAAAAGCAAATAGAAAGCAAGAAGCAATGTTATTCTCTAAATGAACTACTTACTTGTGGTGACCCTGATTAGGTAGAATCATCCAACTCCTCTTTCATGAGCATCAAGATAACATTACTTTAACGTGTTTCTTGTACTAGAGTATTTATTTTTCATGTAATTACATCATCCTTCTCTAGTAACGCATTTTCAAGGAATCAACCTTAATTTACACTATGTTAGTTACGATAAAAGAAATTAAATATGCCCATGTCTCTTTTTGAGACTACTTAATTACCACATTTTTTCTTGCCTTAAACCTTCCCACTTGGGATTTATTCTTTCTAATTTATGATTTATTATAGTTTCCTTTATATTTCAATGCAAGTATTTAAGTACACTTATTTATATATAACCCACTATCACATATGTATATTCAATCAATTAGTTAAAGGTATATATATCCTCACAAATTAAAATTTTCGTTTTCATTAAATCTGATATGAGAATAATTACTAAATATCTTATATAAAAGAAATCCATGCTCAATAATAAAAAAATTGATGTTTATAGAACTTAATGAGATTAAACCCTATTATGAGGAACAATCTTACATCTTAAGAATGCTATTAGATATTTTCTTGATCAACAATCCCTAAATATGTTTATTGATCTGGATAGCTAGTCTTACTAAAAATCATCGTGTTCGAAAGTAAATTTAGCCAATTGAAAATGTTCTTGCCAAAATAATGACAACATAATTAACCCAGAAGAACAAGTGTATATTATGAGTGTTTATTCCAAGGAGGTCATGAAAAACCAGTTAACCATTATACTATAGTATTTTCTAACTTCATTAACCTCCAGAATACTAAATAGAATATCAATCTACATATTCTAATTCAAAACTATAATGCATCATTCATAATCACATGAACTGAAAACTATCAATTAATTTATTAAATTCATAATACATAATCTAATCTATCAACCTAAATTAAAGTAGTTCAATAGTACCTTAAGTGGCCTACTTGAGTTGTTGCATCCACACAAAAAAATTATTCAGTTACTCAAAAAACATGCTATCAAAGTATTTCTTCTTTATTGCATTTTATTCACACACAAAATTGTTGAACAAAATTTATCCAAAAATATTATTCAATATATCATATATATAATCTAGATCTCCTCCTTGATAGGTACCCCACTATATAGGGTCCACGAGGGATTCTAATTATCCATGAACTGAAAACAAATTGAAAAAATGTCAACTCTTCCTCAAGAATAGGAAGAGGACTGAGTATCAAATCAAAAAGTAATAACTATTAGAACAAGAGTATGAAAATCAAACAAGGACTCTATGCTCAAACAAGTTTAATCATTTATAATAGAAAACATGCTCAATAGAACAACTTTGTTATAACTCATAGTCCTATTGAGAACAAACTTATTCTCTTGGTTGTCTTATTGAAAGATAAAAGTAATACTTAGTGATTCACAATCTGATGATTAAATTATCACCTCCATCTTCTTCTGAAAGTGGTTGTGCTATAGTAGATTGACTCCTTTGTACCGAACTGTAATCCTTATGCTATGGGTTGAGAAGCCTATTGTTGCGGGTTGATAGATATCTTGCTATAAATTTTTGTCTTATTTTCCAAGGCATTCTCAATGTTAACAACCGTAATTTAAACATAAAAATCCTACTAAACTTCATGGACATTCATAACTCATACATACAAATATTAATATAACATGTTCAATTCTAAATACTTTAAACTACTTAAAGTTATATATGAAAGGTCTGGTAATGTCTGAAAGTTTAGCACAAAATAAAAATAATAGTATAAAATAACAAATATGGTTGTGAGTGGGAGTGCGAGCAGGACGCACAGGAGCGGGGATTTGAAATCCTCAGAGGGCGAGGAGGACTCTGCGGAAACTAATGGCGATCCGGGCAATGCTGAGGGCTTGGGTCCTGGGATTTTGTTTGGTTTGGATGTTGTGGCAAAGGTTTCTGGTGATGGCGTCATTGGAAGGGGCTCTTTCCTTTCTTTTTGTGGGTTGGGTCCTGCTCTTTCTTGGACAGGCTATGGATTATGGTGGGTGTTGGTCTCTCCTGGATGGAGTGCTGCTATATGTGATTTTGAGGAATATGCTTGGTGTGTTTGGTTTCCTGGGAATTTTGTGATCTTTTTGTGCTCTCTGGAAGAGCTGGTTGTTGCTATGCAGAAGGCCTTCCAGGGTTTCTGCCTCCTTTCTGGTGATGTTGTACCTAGTGAGATCTTTCAAAGAGAGCTTCTCCTTGGTGGCAGTGGTGGGGATTTCCTGCATCATAACCCTATTCGTGGTGGGAGTTTGAGGGTGGATTTCAGGGATCTCCTTTGTGCTCTTTGGTGGAGAAGCGGCCTAGTTTCTTGTGTTGTTCTTCTTGGGCTCTTTTATAGAGCTTTTGGGTACCCTTTGTGTTTTACTTGGTCCTCATTTTCAAAGGGGGTTGACTTGTGGCTTAGGGCTCTCTTTTGGAGGATCTTTCTATTGTCGGGTCTGATTTTCCTTGGGCTTTCTTTCAGAGCTTTTGGGTACCCTTTGTGGGTTTTATTTGATGAGGAAAGTGTTTTTGTTGATGGAGTTTCTGAGGTTCCTGCTGGGAGATGGGTTTCTTTGGCTTCTTATGCTATTACTGGACTCTATATTAGAGCTTTTGTGTACCCTTTGTGGTTGTTGGGGTTATCTTTTTCGAAGGGGGTTTTCTTTTGCTGTTGGCTCCTGGTTTTCTCTTGGTGGAGCTCTTTGTTTTTGGGTCTGACTTGGACTTCCTTGGAGATTCCTGTTGATTTGGGTGTGATCTCTCTCTTGGATCTCGTGCATGCTCAACCAAAGGATGGTGTGGTTTCCCATTCTACTAGAGCTTTGACTCTCTTTCATTTCCTGTGCACTGTCTTTGGTTGAGGTGAATACTTCTCTTGATGGTCAGGAGTCATCTCCTATTGAGTTGGAGGTGGGTGTGTTGGAAATGGATGGTTGTCCTCTTTTCTGGTTTCCTCTGGTGGCATTCCTATTAAGGTGGAAGTTTCTCCTATCGACGTGGAGGTCAAGGTTGTTGAAGAGGTGTGCTCTTGGATTTTTGGGTTTTCACAGTATCCTCTCCTATAGAGGGGAGCTCAATCCTCTTAAGGTGGATTTGGAGTTGGTTTGTGGTTCACTTGGGAGCTTCAAGGGGTGTCTCTCCTCTTGTGTGCTAATGTTTTTGATTAGGTGGTTGGGTTTAATGGTGGTCTTTACCATTAAATTTCCTTTTCTTCTGTTGGGTTATGGTCTGTTGTTTCTAAGCAAATGGTTGGTTGTTGCTATGTTGGTATGTTGCCTGATTGTTTCAGGTGGTTGTTTACAGTCAAAACTTGGGTGGGGTTTATGGTCCCAGATAAAACCAAGTTGTATTTGGGCTACGGTTCCATGCTTGATTGTCTCTTATAACCTATGATGTTTTGATCATCTGGTTGTGGCTGTTGTTGGGCTGTTGGTGGTTTGTGAGTTATCTTTTTTAGCAGCTTGTTGTTGTTGGGTTGATCCATGCTTATTGTTGTTATCTTGAGTTTCAGTTGTCTTCCTTTGTAAAGGGTTTTGAGCCCCTTCAAAACCCATTTTTTACCCCTAATCAAAACAACAAGAAACAAGGCAATTATATGGCTCATCACTTGTCATAGGAGATGTACTACTCTCTACTTTTTGAAAGTGTTGTTGAAGGGTTACTTTGAAGAGTGTCCATATCCATATTTTAACTCGAAAAGGAACCTTCTTTTTATTGTGGTTGGTTTGTTTCCCTTGTAGATTTCTTATGTGTATATCAAATTTTACGGTGATTTGACTTTAACTCTATAAGATAGACTCTAACATCAAACTCCATTAACGTTGAAATAAAACTTTATAAACAAATAACATAATATAATATTTACTTGAATTCAACTAGAATCATTACATACAACCATATCATACAAACCAGGGGAGAGGGGCCCAAAGTAGGGCGAGTCAACTTTTCAGGTCCACATGGCAGTCCACATGGACCTAAATTTTTTTAAAAAAAGCCTGCCATGTCACCCTACCACTTGTGCATCGACCCATGTTATTTAAAAAAAAAATCGATCACCCTGCCACTTGTCAAGCACATCTTATGCTGACGTGTCCAAAACTGGTCGATTTTTCCCTCCACCTGAAAGTGGATCCCACCAGCCTCCTTAATCAATGAGCACATCTATGTATAGTAGATCGGACGGTCGCGTGTAGACGACAGCCTCGCCACCCTCTACCAATAGTTTGGTGCATTAAACGCTCATCGCCTCCTTCGTTTCCTCCACTGACCAACTTTCCTTACATGTTGCTTTGCATTTAATTAGTCTGTCAAGCGTGTTAATCGGAGATCAAGGTTCATTCAATACTCCACATTCTCGCATATCCTGCTCATTATCATTCCTTTTTTTTGCAAACATTCTTGACTGTTCATTTTGTTTCTCACTGAAACTAGTTTGGCTCTCCATGCTTCATCGTTCAGCTCTTCATGCTTCTTCATTCAGATTTGCACTGTCGACAACTCCCTTTCTCATTCAAGTGAGGTTTAATACCTCACTCAGCCTCTACCAATCTCAGTGATTAGGATGTTATTTTGCCATGCACTTTGTTTCTAAAAAAAAAATTATTTAGGAAATTTTTTCTTTCAATTTGATGCATAGGATGAAATGTGGGGAGGGTTTCAGTGGTTTTCTTTTCCTCTATACTCGTCCATGCACTCCTTCTATTCCATTCCATGCACTCCTACTATTCCCTTCTTCATTGCACAACGTTTACTTTGCATTGTGCTTTTCATATTTGCTTCCTTATACGAAATATGATATGGGTTTTACTGGTTTAAAATAGTTTTTCATTACTATTAAACTTGTTCAAAGAAATATGGAAAGGGTTTGACTGGTTTTTAGTCATGTACTTGTTTTTCATGTGTTTGTCTTTGCACAAACTTTAAATATGCAATTTGCTTTTTACATTTGTTTGTTATTCCAAAATATGGAAATGGATACAATATATTTGCTTGTTACTATGAGATGTTCATACAGTTTTAATGTTTATCATTTCAAGGGTTTCTGCTATGCACTTGCATTCGTGTCTTCCTCACTGCACATACTTTAACTCCACAATTTGGTTATTATATTCTCATGTTATTTTGAAATACGAAAAATGGTATGATTGGTTTTCATTTCGAAGATATTCTGGCATGTTTATGTATTATTTTGTTCTTCCATGCACAATAGTAATGTCTACGAAATAAATTATTCATTTCATTGTTACTACCAAACATGGAAAGGGTTTTAGTCACTCAAAATTATAGGGTTTTCACTTTCACAATGCACAAACTTTAACTATGCAATTTCCCTTTAACATTTGTTTGTTATTCCCAAATATCAAAATGGATACAATATATTTGCTTCTCACTAGGAAATATTCACACGGTTTTAATGTATATCATTTTGAGGGTTTCTATCATGCACTTGCATTCATGTTTAACTCTGCAATTTCCTTATAATATTCTCATGTTATTTCGATATATGAAAATGGTATGACGAGTTTTCATTTCGAAGATATTCTGGCATGTTTATGTATTATTATGTTCTTCCATGCACAATAGTAATGTCTGCAAAATAAATTATTCATTTCATTGTTACTACCAAACATGGAAAGGGTTTTAGTTGTTCAAAATTACAAAGTTTTTCGCTTTCACAATGCACAAACTTTAACTCTGCAATTTCCCTTTAACATTTATTTGTTATTCCCAAATATCAAAATGGATACAATATATTTGCTTCTCACTAGGAAATATTCATACAGTTTTAATGTATATCATTTTGAGGGTTTCTGTCATGCATTTGCATTCATGTTTAACTCTGCAATTTCCTTATAATATTCTCATGTTATTCCGATATATGAAAATGGTATGACTAGTTTTCATTTCAAAGATATTCTAGCATGTTTATGTATTATTATGTTCTTCCATGCACAATAGTAATGTCTGCGAAATAAATTATTCATTTCATTGTTACTACCAAACATGGAAAGGGTTTCAGTCGTTCAAAATTACAAGTTTTTCACTTTCACAATGCACAAACTTTAACTCTGCAATTTCCCTTTAACATTTGTTTGTTATTCCCAAATATCAAAATGGATACAATATATTTGCTTCTCACTAGGAAATATTCATACAGTTTTAATGTATATCATTTTGAGGGTTTCTGCCATGCACTTGCATTCGTGTTTAACTTTGCAATTTCCTTATAATATTCTCATGTTATTCTAATATATGAAAATGGTATGACTAGTTTTCATTTTGAAGATATTCTAGCATGTTTATGTATTATTATGTTCTTCCATTCACAATAGTAATGTCTATGAAATGCCTTTCTTATTTCATTGTTACTACCAAACATTGGAAAGGGTTTCACTAGTTCAAAATTATAGGGTTTTCTACCATCCACTTGTATTCCTCTCTTTCACAATGCACACTCTTTAACTCTGCAATTTTCCTTTAATATTTGTTTGTTATTCTCAAATATGAAAATGGATTCCCGTGTTTTCATCCTGAAGTTAATATGCCATGCAAATATATTATTTTGTTCTTATATATGTATTTGTCTTTCCATACATATATATATACATATTGTGCATGGAATAATAGAATAATACATAAACATGGATAGTGTTTGACTGCTTCTCAATTACAGGGTTTTCTACCATGCACTTCTATTCATGTGTTCGACATTGCACAAACTTTAACTCTGCAAATTACCTATGATAATTTTTTGTTATTCCCATATATAGATATATCTATATATAGATGTATATATAGATATATAGATATATATATATATATCATATATCTAATGTATATATATTAGATATATCTATATAGACACACACACACACACATATATATATATAAATTAGCTTGCCACGTCACCTTGCCACTTGTGCATCGGCCCATATTGGTTTCTTAAAAAATCAATCACCTTGGCACCTATCAAGCACCATTTCAAATTTAGCCCACCATGTGTCGCCCTACCACTTGTGCATGTGCATATATATATATATATATATATATATATATATATATATATATATATAGGTATGTATGTATGTATGTATAATAACATATATAAGAATAGATATATATATATATATGTGTGTGTGTGTGTAATTATATATGTAATTATATATATATATGTGTGTGTGTGTATGTAATTATATATATGTATTCATATATAATTAGATATACATATGTATATGTAATTATATATATATATATGTGTGTGTGTGTGTGTAATTATATATATGTCTTCATATATAATTAGATATACATATGTATATGTATATATATATATATAATGACAAGACGAGTGAGCTTGATGCACATAGGCTTCATGAAACAATTGATGTGGTTGAGGAAGGGGTCAAGAGTGTGGAATGTTTCATGAAGCCTCTATGCATCAAGCTCATGCCTCTTGTCATGTTGTCTTTTGTCTTTATCCATAATATCCTATTGCTGCTCTTTGACCTTCAATGAACATATATATATAATAACAAATATAAGAACATACTGCCATGCAATTGTATTATTATGTTCTTCCATGTACAATTCTTTTGTCTGCAAGATGTTTTTTTTCATTTCATTCATACTACCAAACATGGAAAGGGTTTGACTGGTTCACAATTAGAGGGTTATCTGCCATGCACTTGTATTCACTTCTTCGACAATGCACAAACTTTCACTTTGCAATTTGCCTTTGCTATTTTTTTGGTATATACAAATATCAAAATGAGTTAACTTGTTTTTATTTGAAGATATTTTGCCATGCAATTAAAGACTCCATACCAAACCAACATTGAACATATAAAGAGATTTACAAATTCAAAAATGCATATCTCCATATTTTCCAATTTTCATTTACCACGACACTTCCATATTCATATCTACATGGAACTGTAGGCATTCAACTCCCCAAATAAAAAACTAAAGTTGCTCAATTCCATGGAGACTGTAACAAATGGAACAAACAATGCATTACCAAATGATATGCACTGCATACTTTTAATGTGGGGTGGATGCCATACCATAAGCACGAGCACTATTACACTCTCCATGGAAAAGAACAACTTCACTTTTTTATTAATTCTTTATGCCTTTAAATGCCAAGCAATTGTATTCGTCTGTGCTTCTATGCACAACAATTTTGTCTGTGAAATACTTTCTTTATTTCATTGTTACTACCAAACATGGAAATGAAAACAACTTAACCCATTATCATATTTTGGTATAACAAAAAAAATTAAAGACATATTGCAGAGTTAAAGACTGTGCATAACAACAAAATATTAAAGGCAGTGGAAAATTACATATATATATATCACACACACACACACACACACACACACACACATATATATATATATATCACATATATATATATATATCACTACACACACACACACACACACACATATATATGTGTGTGTGTGTCTTCAATGTCTATATATATATATATACTTCTTTCTCTTTATATATATATATGTAATTTGCCGCTACCTTTAATATATATGCCTTCTCCTATTTTGCCACATGCAACCACCAAAAAACAATGTGTTAATCGCTCGAGAAGCAAACAAGGATTGCACACCATGAATACATACAATCTTTGCAATTGAATGCATCCAAACCAGTTTTCAAATTTGAAAAAGGTAGGACACAAATTAAAGACTCCATAACAAACCACCATTATAGATCTACAAATTAAAAAATGCATTTCTCAATCTATTCCAATTTCCATTTACCAGACCCTCACTTCCATATTCATATGTACATGGAACTACATACATTCAACTCCCTAAATTAAAAAGTGAAGTTGTTCTTTTAGATGGAGAGTCCAACGAATGGAACGAACTATGCATAGCAAAGGGATATGGTTAGACTACTTTTAATGTGGGGTGGTCGCAAGACCATAAGCTACAACACCGTTACACATTCCATCTCAAAAAAACTTCACTTTTTTGGTGGTGGGTTCGATTGGATTTGGTGGTGGGATAGTCTTGGCTCTTTGTGTAAAGGTGTCATTGGATGTATGAAAATATTGGTGGCGATGTAATGCAAGTGGTGATATTATAGGGGAGTGTGGGTTATACTAATTTTATATTTTGGTTGGATGTTTTAATGCTACAAGGCATTAACAAGAAATATGACTTGTATGTTTGTGGTATCATATGTGATTTGAATATTCTATGACATGTAAGACTGCAAATAACTATTTGTGTTTGGGACAAATATAAACCGATTATAATACAATTTTGGTGGTACAGTGATTCAAGTACCCTTGTTGACTTTCTTGGTGAAAATTGTTTTACAATTGCATATTAACAGGGTCCTATACACCCTATGTTTGGAGGTCCACATGTTTCTACATGATACTGTTTACAATTGCTTACATGAATTATTTTGGTTACCAAGAATATAGAATTGCTAGAATTGATGAGGCAGAATATATATATATATATATATATATGTATGTATGTATGTATATTTATTTATATGTATGTATGTATGCATAATTGTATATATATATATATGTATGTATCTGTAGACATGCAAAATTTACATTATGCATTCGATCAGGATCATTTATCAATTAAACTAGACATTTGCATTAGATCCATTCATCACCTTCATCCATTTAAATAATCTCATTGCTTAAGGTTATTTAAAATCAAAAAGCCATTTAAATCAAATCTTAAATCATTTTCCAAAGTCCAAAAAGTCAAATCAGTTAATCAGCATTAAATCAGCATAATCATCATTAAATTAATCTAATCCTAATCTAATATTAATCACATCCCACTTGCATTATCTAGACCTAGCCACTTGCACAATAAATCAATTTTATTGATTTATTAAAACAATCATTTTCCCTCAACATGACAAGTCAAACAGGGCATTTATTGCTGTTTTTCCTTGTCCCCCTCTCAGCATTTATGGCAAAATTTGAATTCAAAATTTCCCCCTCTTGGGCACTCTTCCCAAATCTTGCACACACATTAACCATTCACATGATGACAAGTGTCCTTATCTCATTGGCAGAATCTTAATCCCACATTGGTCCCTCTTCAACAATCTTAGCATTTGAAATCTTCAAATAGAGGCTTCAACATTGAGCAAATCCTCCACAATTTCATCCAAAAAGCATATGCAAAGTTACTCTCCTTGAGAACTAATTTTGCTCATCATTTCCATCTTATCATCATCATCTAAGCTTATTAATCAAGGATTGGGAAAGGGTCACTAGCACATGTGACACCAATCCAATATGGGATAGATTGGTTTCATGTTTTTCTTTATAGGATTTTATGTATCTTGTTATTAGATAGCATTTTAAAACATGTTAGATATCTCAGATGGATGTTGAATGGTGCTTATTGCTTGGAAACTAATCATGTTTGTATATGTTAGTTACTAACGATTTGCAGATTTCGATGTCCACAAAATGGCGCTAGAAGGAGGGCATAGTCTTTATTTTTGTTCATTGTCGCATTGCTTGAAAATTTCTGAGGTTTCTTCCGTAAATCTATCAAATATCACATTTGCTAAGACTACATTTAGGCGTTATGATAAACATTTCACGTACCAAGTCAAAGCTTTTACATTTTCCTTGATGGTAGAAAAGGTATAAGCATTTGAATTTACACCTGTTAGTGGCATTTTCTTCAAATGTTCCGTAGTCTTTTCTGGTTTTTTTTGTCAAAAAAAAATCCATTTTGTGCATATCTTGCAAACATTGTAGTCTATAGGAACGTGTTTATCTGAGGTATTGTATGAAAC